>JANIVV010000019.1:0-192433 GCA_030555955.1 Diddensiella transvaalensis | reverse complement strand
TTTTTTATAGTTTTTTGCTGTTTATAAAGAGTTTCCGAATTTTAAAAAAAATGACAAAACCCGGCGATATATAATATAAAAACCCCGTTGGCGGGAGTTTTGAAATCCGAAAATTACTGTAGATTTTACGCTTAGTTACCAACCCAAAAAAAACCAAAAAAAAAAAAAAAAAAAAAAAAAAAAAAAAAAAAAAGTCGATAATATTAACCAACCATGAAACTCGATACATCGCATATGCGATACCTGACTGCTGATGACTTCCGAGTCCTTACAGCAGTAGAGATGGGATCTAAGAACCATGAAGTGGTTCCAACTACTTTGATCCACCAAATCGGGGGCCTGAGGAGTTTGTCTGGAACAAACAGATCCATTGGAGAACTCGCCAAGATCAAACTGATTACCAGACTACGGAATGCCAAATACGACGGATATAGACTAAGTTACCATGGGTACGACTACCTGGCTCTGAAAGCCTTAGTCAAGAGAGACTCTGTGTTTGGAGTCGGTACACAGATCGGTATTGGTAAAGAATCAGACATTTTCTTGGTTGCCGATCACACGGGCAAGCAGAACGTCCTGAAGGTTCATCGTCTGGGTCGAATTTCTTTCAGAAGTGTCAAAAATAATCGAGACTACCTTAAAAATAGACAGAGTGCTAGTTGGATGTACTTGTCAAGGCTGGCTGCTCAAAAAGAATTTGCATTCATGAAGGCACTCTACGAAGCTGGATTCCCAGTGCCTGTACCTATAGATCAATCCAGGCACCAGATAGTCATGTCTCTTGTCGACGGGTTTCCCATGAGACAGCTACGCAAGCATGAGGACCCATCACGGCTGTACTCTACTCTGATGGATTTCATAGTGAAGTTGGCAAACTCTGGACTAATACACTGCGACTTCAACGAGTTTAATATCATGATCAGAGAGAATCCAGAGACGCCTGAGCAGGAAATTGTGGTTATTGACTTCCCGCAATGTGTTTCTATTTCTCACGTGGACGCAAAACGCTATTTTGCCCGAGATGTCGACTGCATAAGGAGCTTCTTTGAGAAGAAGCTGGGGTACGTCTCGGAAGACTATCCAGATTTTGACCGGGATGTCAAGCGGGAGTCCAATCTGGATATTTTGGTAGAGGCATCGGGATTCAGCAAAAAGCAGGTACGGGATCTCGAGCAGGCCATGGCGATTTCACGAGAGGAGGTAGGAGATGAAGAGGAGCTTATAGAATCTTTCAAGAAGTTTGAAGTCGAAGACGAAGGCGAAGCCGACCCTGAGACCGACGACGAAGGCGATAGCGAAGAAGACGGAAAGGAAGACAGTGAGGAGCGAGAACAGCAAGGCGATGACGAAGACGACTACGAATCCCGCTTGCAGGCCCAAATCGAACGTGTAGGAATTGAAAACATGAAGACCGACAGGCTGGGAAATTATATCCTTGAATGAAGCCCCCCCCCCATAACGCGGGGCGATGGTTCCGCAGCTATTCCTCTACTCCACCGCAAAAATTGACAATTTGGGATAGGCACACTCTGCGATCAAGCATCTCTACCCTGGCAAATAGAAATTCTAATTTGATGCTAATAACACACTAATTTTCTGCCAGCTCATTAGGTTTTTCTTGCATAGAAAAGAAAACAAGGCAATTTAGACTCTTCTCCCTCCCACTGTCCGGCCAGTCTAACGAAAATCTCATTAAGCGAACCGTTTCAGACTAGGGTAGCGTTCTTCTTAACGCAGGAACAGCCGACCAGCACAAAACCGATATAAACTGCTAGTTATCCCACCCGTTCACGGGCATCTGCATCTTTTTCTGATCTATTACGCGAAATATATCTCAAGAAATTGAAAAACGAGTAGAACAATGACATTATTCAAGATCCTTAGCACACTTCCCCAAGAAGCCCTCAAAAACGGCACTAACCAGCCAAATACTGTGCTCCCGTTAGTTCCATTGGACCTGAAGGACGGATATATCCACCTTTCTACACAAGCCCAGCTGCTTGGCACGTTGAACAAGTACTTTGCTGACGCGGAAAAGATCTATCTACTGCACATTGACGGGCCCAGTAGCCGCGACGAGGCGATCCCGGAGGGCAAAACAGGCAACAAATATAGAAGCAGGTTGCAATGGGACTGGGTGGACTCTCGCAAAGAGTACTTTGCACATATCTATGGCGATCTAGTGAATGAGGATATCATTCGGATTCAGATGGTAGAGAAGAACAGAGAAGATTCGTGGCAGCTTCCTTAGTATTGAAGAGCCAAAATTAAGATGATAACAAAATGGGTTTGCTCCACGCCTACTTAAACAAACGCGCTGAGAAAATGCATCCTAAATTCTGTGTGTATAGAAGCTAGTAATGAATAATCAACAACCACAGCCCAAACTGTTAATGGGCTCTTTGACAAAAGTTCTATTATATCTAGCACACTTGAGCGAAAAAGATGAGATGGTTGAGTTCGTGTACTTAGGCGGCACTTCGGGTGACTTCTACGCGGCACTAGCTGCAGAAAACTCTATCGACACACGTAGCCTGCTGGAAAGCAATATGCGTGGATTTGATATAAAATTTGCTCCTACTATGAGCACACTAGCAAAATATCTCTACTCCGTGCCGCAAAAGCCTTGTACGACAGCTGTCGTGATATGGGGCGCACTGTCACAGTTGAAGCGAGATGACAGCTTCAATGTTCCGAGCCTCCACAGATCTCTATCTATAGTAATCTTGTCCGAGATCCCTATATGGCTAGCCGACTCTGTGACCGGCCAGGAAAGACTCGAATCGGCACGCAATGGTGGCCCAACCTCCATGAGCGTTGCAAGATTCTTTGGGCAGTGGGTTTCTCCATTTGAGCTGCACACATGTCAATGATCCTCCTCATCTTCTTCCTCGTCCTCGTCCGAGTCAATTGAAATCGACCAATCCTGCTGTGCATCTTTGAATTCTGCAGGCCAATACGGATATCGCTGCCAATCCTTTTTGTTGGTCACGATATTGACCAGATCACCCTTCACCTTGCCAACATCAGCTGTACCTTCTCGCTTATAGATTTCTATGACGGCATAGCCACCCCGCTTGACAAAGATTGTGTTACGAAACATTCGAGGCATGGAGACAAGTACGGTTCTGTCGTCCTCGCTGTCAAATGAAGCCTTAGCTGCTTCCTCGTCACCGGCTTCAACCAGTAAGGTTCGCAGTTTGGTGATCTCTGATGGGGGTACTACTACGTCGTACAGGTTATTTCCACGGGCTTTAAGCACAGAGACAACAAGCTCACTCTCCTTTAGATCGTCTGGCGGAGATCCTATGGACTCGAAAAGCCTTTGTGTGGCCTTTGATCGTCCAGCCATAATAGTTATTCCAAAATTTTTTTTAGAATGGTGGTCGGAGATGTTCAGCCAGCCTTTGATCTTCAGAATCAGAATACGCGCAGCACAGAAAACTATGACAATAACATTATAGTGGTACATAAATTAAGATTCTAAAACATTTGTAGTTTCGGCGTCTCGGTCATAATAACCAACGAGAATGACCTTAAACTCGGAACTGACTATGCCAAACAGCTTAAGCAGCCGTGTCTGTTTACTGTCCAAAGTTTGACCCTCAGTGCACACAGTGTATTCGTTGGCAAGCTCGACCTTACCATTTTTGAGCTGGGTCGGCATACCAAGCGACCTAACGCTGGCCTCCAGTGAATGGGCCAAAGGAACGTCATCTTCTTCAGGAATCTGACCTCCTCGAGTATATACTATGCCAGCCGGTATTGTGAAAGTCACTGTTGCACGCACGCCGGCCCTGGCAAAGTCAGACTTTACAAATGACTCAAAGTATTCTTCAACGACCTTGGGCTCCTCATCAGTCATGAGCAGACCTATATCTCCGTTCATTGCGCGAGTCAGCTTGTGCAGACCTGCTCTATGCTCTTCTTCGGGTGAGCGACCCAGTGCCTTCTGCATGACTCGGGTTCGGCCAAACAGTATCCTGCTTCCAATCCAGTCTTGTCTAATAGTTTTGAGAAATGTGTTTCGCATATTGTCTACTCTGAAGACCCAAGTGTAGGCATACTTGTCTACGGCCTCTTTGATCTCATCTCCTATCCGTTCTTTATCATTTCGAGTTTTCTTCTCCGTTTTTGTCAGAGCGACTACATGATCTAGTTAGAACAAAATGTCATCACCCAGCGATATCATCAGTTCTATACGTACCCAACTTTGATCGTTTTGATTTTGGCATTTCTTACAATTCTGGGTGAAAAAAAATATTAGGCGCTGAAGCTTTCCCAGCTATACATTCTTAATTTTTTTTTTTAGTGCGGCGTTTCCAGCGTTCTCCAACCCTCTATGAAGGGTTTGACTATCAGTAAGAACGATTTGAACAAATTCCATTCGAAACACTTTGGATTTGTACCAGATCATGACCCCAAGTTCCAGCAGCAGGTAAAAGAAGACCAGAAAACAAAGCAGCTGGGATACTATCCCGATGGAGCAGTTCGCACTCTGACTGACGAGCAGATAGCTATATTCAGGGCATCTGAGGAGCGTCAACGATTGCAGGATCGCGTAAAGGAATCCATAAATGACGAAGAAGAAGAACTTGAAATCAGCGAACGAGATCAAAGTGTAGTGGAAACTAAACCTTTTACGCCAATCCCTTGTGATCGGACTCGGTACAGCGCGTTATTTGGATCTCTCGCAGATTATATTGAGTCTGTCGAGGACTCCAATGACAAGAACTTTATTGATACCTGCAGGAAAAATAAAGTACAGGACTACTATCCGGTAATACCGCTAAACAATTAGGATGTTATTTTGATTTTGTCCTGATGAAGATTAGATCCAATGCCATTCTTAAGAACTTGGAACCCGTGAACGAGATCAAAAATGCAGTGGAAGCTAAACCTTCTACGCCAATTCCTGGGGATCGGACTCAGTGCAGCCCATTACTTGGATCTCTCGCAGATTATATAGAGTCTCTCGAGGCTCCAAAAATGACAAGAACTCTATTGATACTCGCAGGAAAAATAAAGTACAAGACTACTATCCGGTAATACCGTTAAAACAGAATTAGGCTACTATTTTGATATTGTTATTTTGAATTTGTCCTGTGATGAAGGTTAGATCCAATTTCATCCTTAACCATAGCTATTGCGACCCATAAAATCGTTTCAAGCAATGGCACTGATGAATCATATAGGGGATATCATTTCTGAGGACATAAGTGTATTTATTTCTCTCTCTCTCTCTCATTTTTTCTTCTTCTTCTTTAAATGCAGTAGTATCTATCACCAAAGTCGCCTAACCCAGGGTTGATGAAGTTATGTTCGTCCAGTCCTTTGTCAATTACTCCAGTGATGATTGTTACTTCTGGGTATTTCTCAGCAAATAACTTTATGCCTTCTGGAGCAGCAATCAAGTTAAGGAACATGATCTGACTTGGAGATACTCCTCTGGAGACAAGAACATCCACAGCCATGATTGCGGAGCCTCCAGTGGCCAGCATGGGATCCAATAAAAATACATATCTTTCAGCAATATCCTCGGGAAGTTTATCGTAAAACAGCTTAGGAAGCGAAGTCTCTTCATCTCTTTGAATCAGGATCTTGCCAATTCGTACTGATCGACAACAGTCCCGTAGACCTTGCTCCATAGACTCGCCAGCCCTCATGATGGATACACCACAGATTTTACCCTCGAACTTGACACCATCTTCAAAAGTTGCTCCGGTAGGAGTAACAATAGTAGCAGGCTTTACAGGAAGTCTATTCAAGCCTTCTTCGACTAGCAGACGAATGATTCGATCAGAGTAAAAAATGAAGTCACTTCGAGACGAATTCCGATCTCGGATGATGCTACAGGGGAAGAAGATTAGAAGAGCGCCAAATAACCAGTTAGATGAATTTCTTACCTATAGAGCCCCAGAAGTTGGTTAGTCTGAGGGAGGACAGTGACATTTCTTGGAACCATTTTTGTTGTGTGTTTTCAACAGAGCCGATAAGGCAGTTTCTGGGATTTGGCAAACTCTCAATATGTCCGCTGCTTGTGAAGTTATCAAAACTGAGTTTATAGATAAATAGAAAAGATATTCTAACATTAAAAGTTTCTTTTAATAAATATAAAAATTTAGAGAAGAGAGAGAGAGAGAGAGAGAGAGAGGGAGATGGAATCAATTTAGTATTTTTTTTTCTTCCTTTTCTGCGCGCTGCATACCAGAGATCTAAAATAAATAAAAGCATCGTCATCAAGGGGTGCTGGCAAGTCGAGAGTTTATGCCCTGCACAAGACTCATCGCATTGGAAGCGATATCCTCAATCTTTGGCAAGTGAGCCACAAGATCATATTCAGGAGGACTTAAGGGCACATCAGCATATACCGGGGGCACTTCATCATCCCAGGCAATACCTAGCCCACTTCGTTCAGTCAGAACCAACTGAAACTGCATTCGAAGAACACGGGCAGCACCAGTTGGGATAGCCTGACGGGCGCTCTTATGAGGAAGAGCCTCTTCCGCAATTACTAGCTCCATCACTAGGGTATGCGTGACAGACAGCCCCATTGTGGGGTCATCAACATTGCAACAAACTCCAAGAGAAGAATGGGTTGTAATATCCTTCCCAGCCAGCTCAATTTTGCCCGTATTAGCAAAGTCAGTTTTCCAGCCCGACTTGAGCTCACCAGCACTTAATGTACGACGGTCTTCAATGACCTGGGCTTTGCCCTTTGTCGCCTGGTCAGAATCAGGAGGCGGGGCATGCGCCGAACAAATGCCAACTCTCATGGAGACGTTTTCGTCCAGTCTCCAGTTGATTTTCCTCATTCTCCAATTCGATATTCTACTACCATGAACTCCAGAGACACCAGTCAAAGAGAGCTCGAATGAGAACGACGAATTTGGATGAACGACGTTAGGGAGACACATTGTCGCAGACAAATCAGTTGGAGGAAACACTCTTGTCGAGGTCCTGTCCGTGCCACGAATGATTGATCTACTAAGCTTGAGGGGCTTTGAAACCACAAATGGTGGCATATTAGGATCCTGGGGAATCGCGACGGCTTTGAGGTAGTACTCTACAGAGAATAGAGTATTACTCACAGTGGCCGGCAAAGATCCCGGCAACAGATGCGAAAATGGATACCCGTGGCTTGCAGGAGGTAAAGTGGCTGCATGGGACAAAACATCCCATCTTGCCAATTCCTGGACATTATCTAGACACTTTTTGCAACCCGTAGGAGCAGGGCTCTTTTTGGACTTGACCTGCTGGTAGACAGCCATATAGATTGATTTCATTGCAAATGGCTCTTTCTGAGTAACCTCCAAGTTGAACAATCCCGACAACAGCGTTCCTGTGGAATCCTGCGGAGGCCCATAAAGCACCAGTGGAGGAGACTCAATTCTAAACGAGAGTCTAACCGCTGGAGCAGCTGCAGGTGTCATCGGACCTGTTCTTGGGGTCAAAGCCGGAGATGATTTCGCTGACAAGGATGGCGTCGATCCTGGTGAGGACTTTCCCTTAGTACTTCCATGGTGACGCACCGGTAAAATCAGAGGCATTTCCTTAGAAGATTATATGTCTTCTGCACCACAAGCCCAATAAATAGAAGTTATTCAGAGAACTGATATAAGTCTCGACTCCCTGTTTTTCTCTACTTCGCTCACAGCTAAATAAATAAAAGATCTTCACGTAGAAAATGAGAACCAAAAGAAAACCTCTCGTCTCTTATAGGGTGATAAATACTTTTCAGCAAACTTTTTCAAAGGGCGCAAATTTAGTGTGTCCCTGCTGCTATTAGAGTTGAAATATTGGCTAAAGAGAGTTGTTGTTCCCAAAGGGCAAGAGCCTATTTATTATGAGCCTTCAGGCTAAAATGCGGTCCAGCAACGCGCAGAAATCTTTTTTTTTTTTTTTTTTATTTTTATTCCCTCTTTCCCACGCACAATCAGATGACTGTAGAATTGCCTAAAAGGGAAGTAATTCGCGACGTATCAATAAGCTTTCTCTTCACTATGAACAACACATTTAAATACAGTTAGCGTGTTCCAATTGTTATTATATAAATATATATATATACAGGAGGACCATTAATATGTTAGTACTCGATTAATCCAAATGCGCATATTAGACTAATGTTTCAACTGGTCCGTGTAAACCGCGGACCTTTCGGCTAAGGCCGAGGCTCGTCTTGCCAGGCCCTCCGGCCCCTGAGCAGTACTGGCGGCATATCAGGTTTTAATGGCACCAGCATTATATTCTCTGAACCAATAGTTACATCCTCGTGGGACATTCTGTTGAACGTTAAACTCAAACCCGCGCGAGTTGCGTAACTTGTTCATATGCATCTACTTATAGCATCTACTTATAAACATTAAAACATGCCATGCTCTAACCTGAATATTATCCTTGAGTCCAATTTGTATCCATCATTAGTCATTATTGTGCGGGGTTATGAATGGGGGGAGCAATGTGACCTTTCTCCAGAAGTCCAGGAACTACACTATCCGGGAAACGGGATCTCGTACGGTTTAGAGCCCTCATATATGACGGGCTGGAAGTGTTCAGAGTGTGTTGGATACTGTGAACTTAGGTAAGTATACATGATGACAGGTTTGTTAAAGTAAGAATATTTTGCTGTTGAATGTATTTCCTAAAATAGAAGGTGGAGCCGGGAGAATTGCCGCCAGAATAGGAACTGAGAAGCTACCTTCAGTTACTGTAGAGACCAAGACTGAATGAATAAAAAATTCAACGGCAGTTTTACGCCCGGAATTATATACATATCATACTCAAATATTATTTTCTCTTTCATTCAGAGACATAGAAAATGCCAAAAACGAAAAACTTGGAATCCGTTGTTTTTAATTATTGGGTCTAATGCGGCGAGCTTTACAATTTTGTATAATTGCGGGTTAGGGGCCCTTCGTTTTTATGTGAAAATTGAACAACATACATATTTTTTCTATTCCATGTTGAGTTATTTATTTGATTTTTTACATATCAGTCTTTTTAATTTGATTTGAATTTCATTATATTCTATTTAAGTATATAATACCAGCGACTTTTGTGGTTCATTGGTGGCTCATTTGAGCTAGCCTTATAACCGATTTGCCCCACTTACTGTGTAATTCGTCAAGTTTAAGACGAAACCCGTTAAGGAGAAAAAAGCACGACAGACGTGGTGATATGTTCTCAATGCAAGATGAGGAGGTTTGTTCAATGAACTTGACTAATGCGAACACTCCCC
This sequence comes from Diddensiella transvaalensis, assembly GCA_030555955.1. NCBI lineage: Eukaryota > Fungi > Ascomycota > Dipodascomycetes > Dipodascales > Trichomonascaceae > Diddensiella > Diddensiella transvaalensis. The sequence continues at coordinate 183,195 of JANIVV010000019.1, read as the reverse complement.
TTCTCGCACCTAAGACCTTTGGAAAATTAAGGCTATTGATGGCTCCCTTTCATTGTTCACGGGGGATTTCGTGTTTCGGACATTCTTGGATAGTGTGTTTGGTAGCAGCAGCAGCAGCAGCAGCAGCAGCAGTAGTAGTGGTGGTGGTAGTTTATAAATATTATAACGCACATGCAAGATAGACATCATGATTCAGCATATTGACCCTACGTGGGTGTTGTTTCGACATGTAAATCACTTTATTAACTTTCTGAGCTCCATTATAGTTCCTAATTTCCTCCATTCGCAGATCTAACGACATGATTTTCGCATCTCTGTGAAGTGGATCCAGCGGTGTTCCCTTGAACGCTCCTAATGCGTTTTAAACCCCGAGTTTGTATCACTTGTACTTATTTTGAACTGTTTTTGGATAAAATGTTATGTAGCCATTTTAGAGTCTCAATCATAGATTGTTTCCCGGGTACGACCTCTCAAGTTAAACCTTGCGTGGTTTATCCTATTGCACAATTTTACTCCAACCGCAAGGTGCGGGACTGCAAATTGAAGCAGGCCGCGGACAGTGCGGCTTAACACGTTCTCGCTCTCAGCAGTGAGTAAGATTTTCTGGTGTAAAATTTGCTCGTATGGCGCAATGGTAGCGCGTGAGATTGCAAATCTTGAGGTTCCCGGTTCGAACCCGGGTGCGAGCTAACTCGCATTTATTTTTTATTTTTTGTTTTCTTCACCCTCATCTTTTTATACTTCTATTTAATATATACTCGTTACTTTGAAATGCTCATTGTCTTGATTGCGTAATTGATTGTATAGGTGGAACGGGTTAATACTCGGGATCGAAGTAACCCCACTACTGATCCCCACAACCCCACGTCCTTGACAGCTATAAATTAATAACTGGCCCCCATGCTTTAACCACAGTGAAAACAATGACAGAAATCACTAAAATCGAAACATTCAGAGTGCCTCCCCGATGGCTCATGGTCAGAGTCGAGACCGAAGATGGAATCGTAGGTTGGGGTGAATCTACTCTTGAAGGACACACCGAGGTGGGTCGCCATTTCTCTACAGGTCTATATGGATTTCTTTAACTAACAAGAAAAAAAAATAGTCGGTTGAAGCGATGTTTGAAGATTTTAGAGAAAGATTTATCGGATATGATTCGAATCGAATCGAAGAGATTTGGCAGATTGCGTATAGACAGAGATTTTACCGAGGTGGGCCGGTCATGATGAGTGCTATCTCGGGTCTCGATATTGCGCTATGGGATATTAAAGGCAAACGACTAGGTGTCCCGGTATACGATCTTTTAGGTGGAAGAGTACGTGATCGTATTCCTGTTTATGGGTGGATTGGAGGTGATAGACCTAGTGATGTACAGACTGCTGCTCAAAACCGTAAAGATCAAGGATTCACGACTATCAAAATGAATGGTACGGAAGGCATGGGCTGGATAGACTCACCCAGCTTACTTCAAGATACTGTTGAGAGACTTAAACTTATAAAGAGTGTTGGAATGGATGCTGGAATAGATTTCCATGGCCGACTCCACAAGGGAATGGCAAAGCAATTGGCTCGATTACTTGAACCCCACCAACCTCTGTTCATTGAGGAACCACTACTTCCCGAGAACTTAGATGGGTTCGTCCAGTTATCAAAGCTTACTACTATTCCAATTGCTTGTGGTGAGCGACTATACACCAGATGGGATGTCAAACCTTATCTTGAATCAGGAGCAATTGATATTATTCAGCCTGATGTTGCACATGCAGGAGGGATTTCAGAAACAAAGAGAATTGCTCAAATGGCGGAAGCCTATGATGTGGCATTTGCTCCTCATTGCCCTCTTGGACCTGTTGCTCTGGCTGCTTGTATGCACATTGGCCTCACAAGTATGAACTTTTCCATTCAGGAAATGAGTATCGGCATGCACTATAATAAGGAAGCAAGCGGAGGCAACTACGACTTACTCTCTTACTGTAAAAATCCAGAAATTTTCACGATTGTTAACGGCAAGGTCGAAGCTTTTAACGGTCCTGGACTTGGAGTAGAGATTAACGAGGAACTAGTACGCAAAGTCAGCCAAGGGGAAAAAGCTTGGAGAAACCCAAAATTTAGAGGTTCCGATGGTGCAATTCAAGAATGGTAAAAGAAATTTATAGCTCTTTCTCAATAGAATCTACAATCGATTGAAGTGACCCTTCCTTAATTTCGCCAATGCCCTGTCCAACCCATAGGTTTATATATTCTGCATTTCCAGCCACAACTGCTGCTTTGCGCAGCGGTTGAGTCAGATTGTTCAACACTGGATAAGGTGGAGCGTCGACACCTATACCTCTTTCAGTGAAGCTTGATCTCAAGGCTCGTGCGTATCGTCCAGTAAATGCCTTCGTGAGAACTGTATCATGACTTGTATGCTTCTTGAGAAGAGCCCTTCTGTGAAATTCTGGGATCCCTGCCTCATCACAGGCTAGGAAAATAGTACCGAGCTGTACTGCTGCAGCCCCTACTGACAGTATAGAGGCAACAGACCGACCATTCATCATACCACCCGCTGCAATCACTGGCAAGTCAGTATGTGCCATTATCTCCTGAACAAGAACTATTATCCCGGTACCTGGGTAGTCAGAGTCAATAAAATTACCTCGATGGCCGCCAGCCTCGAGACCCTGAGCACATAATGCATCAGCCCCGACCTGCTGCCAAGCCATAGCTTCTTCTAAAGTAGTAGCAGTACCCATGACCATAATGTCTCGCGCATGACATGTCTCTACCTGCTCCTTTGAGATTATGCCAAATGTGATACTGACAAGAGCAGGCTTCAAGTCCAGAACTGTTTGGAATTGCTCATCAAATGAAGGTGAAAATCTCGCGAGTTTGTTTTCAGGAAATTCAGCTCCAAGCTCCCTATAGCGATCTCGAAGCCATCCAAGGTCGTGGAGCTCTTTCCAGTTATATCCCTGAGCGTGGTTATCGACTTTGAATAAATTTATGCTGAATGGTCGACTAGTGCCTTTACGAATAGTTTCCGTGGCATTCTTGATATCTGCTGGCTCCATCATGCCTGCAGCTAGAGATCCCAGGATGCCAGCCTGACAGGCAGCTATTACCATCGCAGGCTTCGTGACACCTGCCATAGGAGCCTGAATAATAGGTAAACGCAAATGCAACGTGCTTAGAATCGACTTTGATGTAGCCATTTCTTTGAGTGAGGTAACTTGATTCATAACCCCGAGCTGAAATATATATCAGCCATTGGATAGTCTGAGTTTTCCGACGAGATGATCCGTTTTTCGGCCGATCCCCGCACAACTAAGGAACACTCACTCAGCTCGGCATTAATGCTAGCGCAACTGGATGAACATCGTCGTACCATAACTCCAAATGCATCTAGAGACACATTTATACTAGTCAAAATGTAAGACAATAGCTTTTGAACGATAATGGTTCTCATTATTTGGCTGCTTTTCTACCTGCTGGATGTGGTGTTGGTAGTTTTAGCTAATGATGGATATGCGCCGGAACGCGTTGAGTGCCCGCCTCATCCATTGCTACGAGATGCTAATGGCTTAAATGAAAAGGAGGTGCAATACCTAGAAAGCAAGAAAAGAGCTCGAAATGAGGCGCTGAGTAAATTCTTGGCGCGTGTTGAGGTGCCAGGCATGGATCACGCCACTCTGATGGAAAGCACTGATTTAAAACTGGGGATTGCATTATCTGGAGGGGGGCACAGAGCCATGCTCAGTGGAGCTGGGGTAATTGCTGCATATGACTCACGTACGCCAGACTCTGAAGATGAGGGACATTTGGGTGGGTTGTTCCAATCGGCGAGCTATGTCAGTGGGCTTTCGGGAGGAAGCTGGCTATTAAGTTCAATGTATCACAATGATCTTGCTCAGGTACTAGATTTGAGAGACTCGGAATATATCTGGAACTTAAATGCTAGTAGTGGTATGGGATTGCCCACCAAGCAAATCCCTGTAGGCGTCAATATGTGCCGGTATGTCACAGACACATTTTGTTTCCACAAGTGGTCTGTATTTGATTGGCTTGATGATGACGAGAAATTCAGTGACAGACTTGATTGGGAAGACAAGGAAAGTGGAGATGAACTGGGTAACGAGATAGATGATTCAGATAATGAAGAAATTGAGACCTTTATAGACAATAATGAACCAGAGACAATTGTTCCGAATCCCAAATTGCCTCAGGAATACGTGGAGTACTTCTCTAGGCTATATGAAGAAGTTTCGGAAAAATCAGATGCAGGGTTCCCTGTATCGATAATCGACTATTGGGGCCGTGCGCTATCTTTGCAGCTAATCAATACGACACGGGGTGGGCCTAACATCTCATGGTCAGATATCCCAGATTACAGCTACTGGCAGGACCCGAATATAGCTGTCCCAGTGCCAATTATAATTGCCAACGAGCGTCGTCTGAGTCGAATGCTGAACCCAGAATACTCGACAGTATTTGAATTTACGCCATTTGAAATGGGCAGCTGGAACCCGAATCTACGTGCATTTGCCGACTTGAAATATGTCGGCACTCATCTACGTGGAGGTACTCCTTACGATCCTAGAGGACGAAACCAGGATTTACCTTGTGTACAGAAATTTGATAACGTGGGGTTTATAATTGGTACCTCATCGGCAGTATTTAATGATGTGTTTTTCTTGTATAGTGGAATAATTATTCCTCGAAACTATCTTTATCCAGGCCGAGTTGGAACGGTCGAAGCGAGTGCAAGAAGACATTTCAGACCACTTGTTCGAGATCGGGCATTATATTACCCAAATCCATTTCTTGGGTTCAGATTTGATCCCGAAACAAGAGAATTGGCCCGATCAAAAAATCTGTTTCTCGTCGACGGGGCCGAAGATGGCCAGAATGTACCGTTTGAACCTCTCCTACAACCAGAGCGAAAGCTTGATGTGGTTATTGGCTTTGATTTCTCTGCTGATATTGAAAATTGGCCCTCAGGTGATACACTGCAACGGACATACAACAAATTCCGAATCACGAATACCCTATATGAGGATAACCATATTAGATTTCCATATGTACCTCGAGAGACTTTGAATGGAAAGGCACTATTTCTAGGATGCGACATCAAAAAAGATTATCCTCCTTCAGTGGGTAGTCAGATCGAATACAGTCCTAGTAACTACACACCTCCATTGATTATATACATCCCTAATCGGCAGTACAACATTGAAGCAAACACATCAACACTCCAACTACTGTACAACCATACATTCATGTCACAAATGATTGAGCATGGGTACTCACTTGCGACTCAAGGAAATAACACATCCCGAGAAATGGATGATTTGGCATGGGATCAATGTGTGGCATGTGCAATTGTGAAAAGAGCTCTGGAAAGGACCAGAACAAAACCTCCAGAGGTTTGTGCTCAATGTTATCGAAAGCACTGCTATCGAACTGATCGTCTACTTATTCCTCCTGAGCCAGACCCGCTAGACTAAGTGAATACTAACTTTTTTTTTATTAAAAGTTATAATACAGTTATTAGCAAAGAGAAATATAAGAATACACTGATACAAAGCCCATAATATACGAAAGAAAAAAAAAGAACAATAAAAGAGTATACTACTCCTTAGCAACATATTGTTGAGTGGGAGAAGACTCAGACTCACTGCTGATGAATTCAACATCACCCATCTTGGATACATCAAAACCATGACTGGAAAGGTATTCTCTGAACCTCATGTCCTCATCATTGACCGAGTCTTGAGTAAGAGGAGGCAGCAAGAAGAGAGCAAGACAAGCAGAGAACATGCACAATGCAGACGAGATAAAGAAAGGTGCCCTTTCACCACCAAGATTCTTGATAATGATCGGGAATACCTTGGTACCCACAAATGCACCAATTTTACCAGTGGCAGCGGCAATACCGTAGTATTGGCCTCGGATTGCAGTAGAGGAGGTCTTTGAGGCAATCAAACCAATTTGATCACCAGGGCCGAATTCGCCAAGAGTCAAAAAGATTCCAAACACAACCACAAATCCAGCAACATGAGTAGAAAGTTGGTCAAAAAGTCCAGCCATAATGAAACCAATAATTCCCTGAAGACCCACACCTACCACAAGACACAATCTGGGTCCAAACCAATCTGCAGCAAATGCACCCGCAAACGAGCCAGGAATATAAAACAAATTCAGAACCACATTCCATCCAAAAGTTTTGTACAAGTCACCATCAGGGATAATTACATTGAGAATGGCGGAGGAGTAGATACCAAATGAATAGGCAGAGAAGTCATAAATAAACCAAATCAAAGCAACCACACAGAGACGAGGGCCGTAAAACTTGATTGTTAATAAATAAGGAATGCGCACATGCTTCATGTTATGCTTCTTAAACTGCTTATTCTCCTTGAACTTTGATCGCAGAATAAGCAGAGCAAATGGGGGGATTGCACCAAGACCAAGAGTTAATCTCCAGACAGGAGTTAAATGGTCTGAGCTGCAAATCCACAAAAGAACCAAGGGGACAAATGCAGAAACCACAAACCCAGTATCAATCATGAAATTTGTAAAAAGTACAAACCATCGATTTCGTTTTCCTCTTGCCAATACCACGCTAGCCTCGGCACAAGCCACAGAGCCAGCAGGATATTCACCACCAATTCCAATCCCTAAGAAAAATCTGTATGCAGTCAGAGCAGCAAACATACCGTAAATCGAACCTCCTGCACCCCATGAGCCTGCTGCCAGGATTGAGAAAATAATCAAAATAATTGTGGAGACAATCATGCCGAGTTTTCTAGAATGGTAGTCTGCAATATAACCAAAGGACAGTTGACCGACTACAGTACCCACAAAGGCAATAGAAGCGACATTGGATTGAGCAGGCGAGTTGGCGTACTGCTCTGGGTAAAGAATAGTCAACATAGTACCAACAGTACCAACAGAGTTGTTAACGTAACCGTCGGAAAAAAGACCAGCACCAGCAGCAATAATAGTCCAGTATTTATTTAAACCTGTCGAGGTTTCGCCTGCATCATCCGAGACTGCAGTCTCAGTCGTTTGTCTCTTTTCTTCTTCATCGCTTCTGTTTGAACTCTCTTCATCTTGAAGACTAGAGCCCGACGACGACGACGACGACGACGACGATTCCGCATTATTCCAGCAGATTTCATCGCGTATCATCTGAGACCATCTACTAACCACAGTCATTGTTTACTACTAGATTGTCTACCCACTGCAAGTCTTGAAAAAAAAATATTACGATCTTCAAAATAACTGTTGAAACAATGCAGTCACGCTGAAGATTAGGTTTAAGGGAAGGGGAAGGGGAAGGGGAAGGAAATATCGTGGAGTTGCCTTACATATATATACACACATAGATATATGTAGAGATAACATATAGGCCCACAGTTACAAATTTTTTATTTTTTTTTTGTTTTTTTCGTTTCTCTTTGGCGCCGTTCGTGTGATCTAAATTATATCGATTTTGACACGCAAAACCTTTAGTGGAAATCTACTGATATCTTGGTATCATCAGCGTATCATGTTGGAGAATCGACACATGTGCAGTTTAATAGTCGAACAAGTCGCTCTTGGCCTAATCTTATATGGTCTCACTGAAGAGATTACCCTTTAATCGGGTCGAATCGAAAAGCAAACTTTAACCCACTAGCAGCTCGCCGTCTCCGTCGGAGAGAGCCAAGATGACGTGAAGAGAATGCGATGTGCTCTGCTGCATGAATTGGGAGAACTTCATTTTCGCATACGAGGGGAGATCGAGTTCGGTGAAGTGCCACGAACATTATCTCGAGTAGTTTTATTTACCTGACGACTTATTCTGAAGCTTATTCTAAGACTTATTCTTGATGGTAATATTCGGTAGTATGGCCTGGCTCTATAAGCTTTAAGTTTGCGTGGTCTGGCAAGTGTCATAAATCTGCACTAGTAGCTAGCTTAGCCTAGCTAGTTGAGGCACGTGCAAACTTTAGATTCCCTATTAGGAGTTGACTGGCAGAGAGGGAATATTCATGCTAGGGTTTGGAGAGAAAGTGAAAGCCAAAGACCGTTCTGCAGATCGCCTTTCAAATGATCGCTTTCAAATGCTTTTTCTGCTCATCATCACCATCATCACCTCGAAAGAGGCCGAAGCAGGTGTCGCGTGCCCACTGTGAAGTGGATTCTGCTGTAGCATGTGAAAAAATAATACGCCTTCTGTTGCCCCTGTGTGATTTGTAAAATCAAACCTCCCAACCGGCTGCGGACAATGTAACATTAACTACATAAGCGCAGCAAGAAGTATTGGTTGATATATATATATATGTAGGATATTCAAAGTGATAGTGACAGATTAAATGCAGACAAAAGGATTTTCCACTGCAATGAATAGAAAAGAGTGGATATAATAAAAATAAAGAGAGAAATCAAATAAAAAAAATCAGGTTATGCCACTTGAACCTTGTTACGATTAAACAACGTCGACGATCCAGCGCATAGCGACGATCCTCTCATTCGAGAAGATGATACCTTGACCTCATCTTGATCATCGGCCAAAGTCGAAGATCGGTAGTTGGGGGATCCTAACGGATCTTCATATTGGTCTTCATCGTCGTCGTCATCCTCCTCCGTCGTGGAGCTCTCATGGGCTTCTTCCTCATCATTCTCTTCTTTAATAGGACCAAATGTGCCCGCTAGAGATTCCTCACTCCGGTAGCGCGAAAGCGCCCGAGGAGATGATGCAAGAGGAGTAGATGTAGGCGTGACGCCAAAGTATCCGTCCTCATCCTCGTACAGGAGTAAGCTTGCCGTGGTCAGGGTCGTCGCAGTAGATGAAGATGATGCAGTAGTATTAGGTGTATTCCCATGTGTGGTTCCTCCGCTAGCACCACTTTCAGGAAGGCTGGAACCAATCTCTACTAGCAAACTCGGAAGACCATCCGTCGATGAAGAAGTCGGGCTTCCCTCTCCTTCGTGTTTCAATAAATAATTACGAGCCCAATCATCTGGCTGCTGCTGCTGCTGCTGCTTTCTCCGATCTCCGAGGAGGTTCTGCGAATTAACAGTGCCTGACGGAATCTTGGTACCACCACCACGTTGTGACTGTGACCGTGGCGGAGGAGGAGTCAATGGAATCACGGCCTGTACGACCAGCGAACAGGCACCAACCACAAGCCCTGCCACAATACCCATAGCACTAGCCAGAATCGTAAAATAGAAAATAGGAACAATCGTGGTCTCATAGAGCCGCAGAAAGACTCTCCAGACTGCAAACATTGGCCACAACACCGTCATTGCTGCTACGCGCGCAACCGCTCTCCAGATCCCACCTATTACAACAGATATATAGCCTAACAGAGTGCGCAGGACTTGGAAAGTCATTGACAACGTCCATAGAGATGCCTCATACCCAGCCGCTCCTATCCACTGTAATTGAGTTGAAAGAATCGCATTTCTTGTAGCAAGCGGTTCGCCTGCCGCTGCTGCTGCCACTGCTGCTCCACCACCACCACCTACCATCACTGGTATTTGAGACATTTAACTTTAACTCCAATCCCCCAAACAAAGAAACAACAACAAAAGAATCTAGTATAAGTTGGTATTGATACCAAAAAAAATAACAATGGGAACTTATAATGAAGTCTCCTGGGCAGATAGCGTGAGTAGAAAAGTGTGAAGATGCAAGAAAATGAAATAATGGGCGGAAACGAAGGGAGACACTTTCAACTTATATATTAAACCAGATATAACCCATCACATTCTTCACGTAGCCACAGGAGGTGTTGCTATCTGTATATTATACGAACGCTACATCTAATCTAATATTGTCTATCTACTATATGATCATGTCGTCTTGTTTTGCGAAGATATCACAAACAAGGCAACCATCCATCCACTCTTAGAAAACTTCTTATCGGAGGGACCTTTAAATTGCAGCAGCCTGGCGGCCGTTACAAGTACCAAGCTTTGGTTCCGTGATAACAAGAACACCCACGCCCCAGATCAACATGTCGAATTCCTCTCTTCGGAGTGACGAAAAACAAAAATAATAAAATAAAGTTTGCTCTTTGGGCGAGCTTGCTCTTTGAGCTAAGCATGGTGTCTCACCTATTTCTCAGTCTTAGTCTTCAGGCAGATGATAGTCGTCGAAATGATCATCACTGCAAATCTTGATTTATTGTGCATAATTCGTACAACAGGTGCGATAAAGTAGCTAAGAGCTTCTCAGGTGGCTCTTTGGGCTAAGAAGTTGCTATCTAATATGAACTGGACGCTGAGGATTCTGCTGAGTAGTGGTCAACCGCAGTTTGATATAGCTGTATTCTGATTATTGAGCATATACTGCAACACAGAGGCATCACGAAGACAAAAAGATGTTCGCAAATTAAACTCGTGGAAATGATCACACACCAAGAAACTAGCGTGTGCACGGTAGTATGGCGCAGAGTAGAGGATTCTCCTAGCTTCACAAAGATCTTTGAGAAAGTTACGATATGTCTAACTTGATATATCTTGCAAAAATGAGTAAATCGATACGAGCTTCTGCTCAAAAGGCTTATCCTGGGGGTTCTGTACTCCATACCCGAGCCTGAAGACATGAGAAGTCACTACTTGCGGCTCAAGATGAAATGTCGATCTCATGCATGTAGCCCAATGTTGTCTGCACATCTCAAGAAGATTGAACTGGTATTATATAATTATTGGGAGCGGTGTGTCTGTTTCAAAGTAAAAATAATAATAAAATGATAGGGTATGTGCCATGTACGAATTTATTATTAAGCATTCCCGTGTTTACGTGCGTTCAATGTCTCGGCATACGGGCAACAATCTTGGGCTGAAGTCGCGCAGGTACTATAAAGAAGCCCCCATCCGACCCTGACATACCAAATTTCGTCACAACAAACTTTTCTTTACCTTTAAAAGTCGGCCTTCAATAAAAACGCTCAATAATGTCTTCTTCTGATGTCTGTGGATGCAAGTGCTGCCCTTCCTGCAGCCCCGAGACCTGCGCTTGTGCTAAGAACGAGTGCAAGTGCACTAACTGCACTCATTAAGAGCTCCATATGCCCTTTAAATTAACTTATTCAAGAGTATTGGTATGATGGTACTACCTTAGTAGATGATGAGGAAAGAATTCTAACACTTATATGTATCAGCTGGGGTCGTTCAGTTCAACAGTGAATTAGTATACCTTCTCCATATTTTATAGTTTGATAATCGATTATATCATATATTTCTAGGCTGATAATGGGTCAGGCTCATCGCCGTACTTTGACTCTCTACGAGAAAAATAATACTGCCCTAATAAAACCGCTGCACTGATAAATTCCATGGTAACTGCCATTAAGTACTCTTTAAGAATAAATGATGTAGATAGACCATTCTGAGAGTAGTTGCCAAGGTAATAATAATTAAATGGAATAAGCACTGCAGACAAAATTCCATAAATGCCACGAACTATCAGGAACGGCAATACAACCAAGACCGCAGTAATCATTGCACCTCTGACTCGCAACACAGAGTATGTATATAATGCACATATTCCTTGAATTATTGTCATACACAAAAATATTGCCTGTCCAACACATCTCATAATCGTTCCAACCTGAACCAAGTGCGATGTGGAAAACTCATCAGATGATGTGCCAGCAGTTAAACTACCACCAGCAATCAGTATGAGATTTGCAGGAATTAAGGCAAAGTGGTACCACCCCATTGGATATGATATACGGGCTTTTCTCTTCTGCATAAAACTCATTGATCTCTTTTCTCTTGCCGTAAGATTTGGAGCAAGAAAACTCTTTCCAAGTTTGTCTTCCTGGACAGCGACTATAAAGTGAAATGATGCCAGAACCAACGCAAAATATCCCTCAGCACCCAAAACAAGATAGGCAATAAGAAGACCAGCATTTGAGTATCCCACAACTGAAAATGCCACTCCACTTGCCTCTGCTCCGATTCTCAGTAGGGAAAACACCCACACGATGGTGTAGACAGACTTCCATCCTGTGCACGTAAGGATATAACTAGCAGCTGCAAACATAAGTATATATAAAACTAGGAATAGTGCTGTTGCAATTCCAGAAGCGGTATCGTTGAAGCCCATGACCCTAATGTTTGACAGATTTTTCCCAAGTAAGAATGAACACCAAGACGGAAGACTATGAAGCATCCAAATATACAAGGCCTTATATATTATTTCTACTTTCTAGATTGACATGTTGAATACCTGTGTTTGTTACTCGCCGACGGAATGAATATGTGATCGACACTCAGGGCTAAGCAAGGTGCGCGGCTGAGGAAATTCAAAGCACACTAGCAGATGCCGATGCATCTGCTGTAAGTGAGTAGACCCCATAGCCTCAACCTTAACACTACGCCCAAATTCCATGTGTAACATCGTTCAGCGTCGGAATAACGATCCGACAAGTACATATGTGCTGAGTGGCCATCGTGGGGGATGCACTGCCATCACGATCACAAAACAAAGCACCACCACCACCCTAGTGTAAAACGACTCGATTTGAGAGAGGCGCAGATAGCTCAAGCGCAGTACAGAGAGCTGGTTAAACTCAAATAAACTTGAGTTATTCAGCTTTTTGTTCTACAGGCTATTACCGATCGAGAAAGAACTTTCAGGCTCTGCTCAGGCTCTGCTCAGGCAAAGACCGCAGAGTGAATTTCAAGCAAAAGCAATAAGCTGAATGAATTCAACCGAACCATTGAATACATTTTAATAAGTTCCCTTACTTGTCATTCCCAGGACCTAATATTTCGCGAGCTGAAGAAAAATATCAAAACTCGTAGCTAATACCCCGATTATCTCTGCCTGGGCTCAATGGGACCGTGAGTGCCCTGCAATCTCCTTATGCCATAATATAAAATTTAACTAGAGCAGGAATGACTTGTGAGCTCTTACTTAGTAGGTCTGCCAGCAACTAGAATTAGTCTAATATGATCTTTCCCGGCTTTCAGAGATTGATGCATTAATCGGTTTATCTGTTCAAGGCATAGTATCAACTCAAGGGTAAATCGAGGTGCAATAGTTCAGCCAGTGATCGAATATTCTTTGGCACTTGTTTCCTTACCTTCCAGTATCTTATGATTGGTGAATTTTAGTTTCTCAGGATTACATTTTCCTCGGCTACCTGTTTTAACTGCGGCTCATAGCCGCAGGTCGCAGATTATAATCGTCTTGATCGTAAAATTGCAATATAAGACTCTTCAGTTTGGTAATCACCAGCTAAATAAATACCTAAACACATAGATTTTAACAAAAATAATTCCATTTACAATAGCGAGCCGTATAGTATGCGGCTCTTAAAAGTTAACTCTGTTTGTTTGAGAGATTTTTTTTGACATGAAATCGGCAATAGTTTAGTGGCTAGAATTTCCGCCTGTCAGTTTTCTTAAGAAATCAGCGCGCGGGGGACCGGGGTTCAATTCCCCGTTGCCGAGCATATTTTTTTTTGAATTTATCATCAATTACTAACCTAGTACTAAATGTCTATGATATTCATTATTTATACAGGTAAGCTTCTAGTAGCGTTAGCCGAATCCTGCCCATTCGATGCTGTACACTTTTTCTGTCTTGGATTCTGGGTCCTCTGCACCTACAACCCAGCACTTTTTCACAGCAGTACCTAATCTTCCACCTCCTACAATGTCTAAAACATCAAATTCTTGATCCCATTTGAACCCGTTGACAATGTAATGCGAGTGGTATCGAAGCGGATCACCTGGATATGCGAGAAACTGGCCACCAAATCGAAGACCAGGCGAGAGATAGTAACCTCTCTCTTGCAAGTTCTTAAATATCTTATACGACGCATCAGATGGTCTATCATATGCAGGGGAGATCGCTGAATCATTTGCGAATTGTGAGCGGAACAGCTCGTAAGAGGAAAGCCTCTTAGAAGTCGTGTTTGTGGGGATTGTGTACGAGACACCTGCACTCGTAGAAACAGACATTGCCGCCAGCGATTTATCTTTATCCAAATCTTCATTTGATAATGGAACACCAGTAGCTTTGCTTTTCTTTTCTAGGGCCAATAGTCGTTTCTGCCATGCATGTTCTTTGTATTCCTTCATCTGATCTTCCTCATCTCTCCGTCGTCGAGCCTCCATTTCTGCCACATCTGCCTCATTCAAAGAACCTGCTGCCTGGTCATGCACTGCCTTGTCGTCAACCAGGTACGCAACTTTGAGGTCTTCCACTAAGTACCGTATATCTTCTGGCATCAGTTGTAAGGGGAGACCCATAAAGACATTCTGCTGGGGAATCTGTGGTAGAATACCAATCAAGGTACCACATATATGATATTTCTCTCTCAAGATCTTGACGACCTCTAAATCAAATATCAGTCCCTTGCCAGCAACTATATTTATTGGAATTTTATCCATCTCACCGCAACTGCACAGTCAACAAGTCGGAGTTTGGCTGGGTTAATAAAATTATTTAAGCCCTTCTCACACAGGTCTTCGTCGATCTACAAGCCGCACGTACACTGCAAACGGAGGAGTAGATTAAATATATGTACACGAACAAGACACTAAAATCACTTGAATGCCCATAAGAAATACTTGGCCCACTTGGGCTCGACTACTACAATCTCGCCATCTACCAAGACACTGTTATCGGCCAAATTGCGCAATGTGCCGTGGGCCCTAACTTTTCTTCCCTTGATCTCAGTTACGTGGGATTCCAATGCAAGATAGGAGTTGGCCAGAGCGGGAGATCTATAGTCAAGGTCGAGTGTGGCAGTGACACCATAGTGGTGTGGCAGAGAAGGGAATGTGGTCCTGGTTAGGCCCTCGTCCATCAGTGTGGCGAGAAATCCACCATGAATAATTCCATGGTGACCATCTAGTTTATCGCCCACATGGTAAAATATGATAAGCTGCTTGCCATCTCTGTGCTTAAATACCAATGGCTCTTTAGTTAACAGACCATCGCCAGAGAGTAGTCCAGACGTAACCATAACCTCTCTGTGGCGAGCAGGGATATCGTCATAATACCACGATTGCTCATATTCAGGATCCTTGCTGAGTTTTTCCACCAATGGATGTGTGTTTAGATACCTCATTTCTTCTGAGCTTTGTAGCATTTTCTCAGTCTGCTTCCTAGCAGGCTGCTTCATGCGATTCTTGGCTTCAATGTTTCGCCCCATAGAATACCCCACACCGAGCGCCACACCACCAATAAACAGAGTTCTAAGGCGCGACCTCCTTGGATGTGGGTGCAAGCTCTTCCCTCTTGAGCAGAAGGATCTGCGGAACGTACTTGCAATGACGCTATTTGTTACTGCCGGCGTTCTTCTCAGGCTTAACATTGTCTACCGGGGCTCAAGAGAGTTGATGCATGAAGGGACAAATTCCCAACGTCCAGACGCAGAGTTGGCTCTCTGAATCTTATCACTACGCCGGACCAAAATACATTGATGTCTCAACTGATAGTAGCCTACCAAGCACGCCAGATACGTGTGAAATGCGTTGCAAGTACATTAATAGAAGAAGTAAAAAAGAGGGCGTGTGCTGTCCTGGAACTGGATCCAGATTCTTTTGAGCTCAGGTATGACAAACGCCGAAACGCCAAACGCCACAGAGTTGATCTAACCAAAAACATTTTATAGTCGAAATAAGACGTTTTTAGACCCTGGACTTCCTTTCCGCCTTAGCAATTTGGTGTCGAACTCTAAGCTGGAATTGGTGAAAGCAAGGAGAAAGACTGCTCAGAGATCAGTACTAGTGAAGCTAACAATTATTGATCAGCCCCCTGAAGCACAGGAGAATAGCTCTTCTGCACTACTGGGGGAGTTCCCGAACTCTACGACAGTTTTCTCCATTCTACAGCATTTTGAGAGCAAGTCTGGTATTAATTTGACACATAGGGCTGTGCCAATCACGGACGAGAGTGGCAGTACAGGCCAGCTGTATCATATTCTACCTACAGTCAATATCTTCAGCAAGGTTCTGGAGGGTTTAGATGAGTTGAATCAGACCCTCGAGTCCTTAGGTTTGATGGACGGAAATGTATCTATCAGAATCAAGTTTAAACAATCAGATATGCGCTTCACTGATGCTGTCGAGATCATGACGGGATTCTCAGACCATGTGCCCAAGAAGCCTATTGAAGTTGATACTGCTGCTACTGCTGTCGTCCCAAATGAAGATGGGAGTGAAAAAATGGAAGAAGCCGATACGATTGAGACTCCCTCAGTTTTATCTGAAAGGATTGAGGATAGCATTGAGACACCGTCTGTGACCCCAGCTTTGTCTCTCAACGTAGCCGACGGCAAGACTGGCGAGGTGGAACGCAACATGAAGACATATATACCAGATTCCACAGAGAGGCACATACCTGATGAGAGCGAGACTGAAAGCTCTCCGATGGACGCATCACAATTCAGACACTATAGGGCTCAGATACAAGCCATGAGCAACCCAGCAGCAGGCAAGCCACTAATGACAAAGGCATTGAGAGAAGCGGCAGAACAAGAGCGGCGAGCAAAGGTAAAGCAATGTGTTATTAGAATAAGGTTGCCCGATGAATCACATATCGAGGGAACCTTTGGAGCAAACGAGACTATTCAGGATGTGTACAGATTTGTGAGATCCTGTATTCAAGATCCAAATCAGAAATTCACGCTATTTATTACCTCGCCTAGACAGAATCTCGAAGAGCACAACACTTCAGCTCTTGTTAACGAATGCGGGTTTGGACCTCGCGTACTAATGTTTCTCGAACTCGAAGAGAGTGCTGGAGAGGCCCCTATCTTGAAATCCTCTCTTTTGCGCTCCGCAAAGCCAATTTCGGAAAGCCCTAGCATTAAGCTGGACCAGGAGGAGGCTATTGCGGGTCCTCCAGCTGCTCCTGAGAAATCAGCCCCAAAGCCACAGAAAACTACTGGCGGAAGGCCCAAATGGATGAAATTAAGTAAAAAATAAGTGACAGCGTTATACATATGTACAGAAATTATTATTTATGTTAGAAGGCCATTATCTGAGGAAGAATTATTGAATCCGTCACTAAGTATCTTTGCATTTTGAACACTCTCTGAGAAATCAAGTCTAAGAATGTTTCCAATCTGATGACATAGATCAGACCATTCAATTGAAGCATATTTTGATAGACCCTTATCCAACAGCACTTCTCGTTTTTGGGGTTTAGGGAACGAATAGTCAGATGCATTGTGTTTCTTTTTATCTGCAAGTTGTAATAATCCAAAAGCTAGAGGGCTGGGGATTTTGATGTTGTTCACAGTTTCAAGATAGCACAGAACACCGCACACTGCTTCATAGTCTCCGGCAAGCATAAAAGTCTGCAGAGCATACTCATAGACATTTATCGAGGGTCTAAAATTGGGGCTATTAACCATCTCCCCGAAAAATCTTCGAAGATCCGGGCCCACAAGGCCGTCGACAGCACTTTTCGAGCGGTAAAAGTCTCGGAATATTAGCCATAATGTTCGGTAATTCACATGAGACATTTCGAAATGGGGCTCTGCCTGCGCTTTAGAATACAGATCTAATATAGCCTCGTACCTGTGGTGTCGGTAATAATAAAATAATAGTGTGTTGAAAGTAGCCACATTATGAGATAAACCGTAGTCTAGCATACGGCCGACCATGGCTTGAACTAACCCCTCGTCGCTACGACGAGCTCCGTATTGTATAAATAATGCGTAAAGATTAGCTGTGGGCGCAGGATAGATCTTGTGATCCTCTTCTGACTCCATCCGTCTTAAAATATCTGTTGCGATTTCCAACTTGCCCTTTGCAAGTAGGGACTTGACAAGTGCATGAGCATGCTGGTTATTAATCGCAATTCTCTTATCTGCCATGGCATTAATGACCATGAGTGCAGTATCGTAAAGCTCAAGGCCCGCTAGACCTCTCAACCAAATCTCGTAGAATTTGCTATCCTCGAGAACTTCTGGATGTGCGGCTATAATTTTGGTAATAATTACAGTGAGTGCTTTGTTCTTCTCTGTCCTGTCTCGCCTTTTACGCTGAGGACCGTACGACGCAGGAGCATACTCAGTCAACCGCCTTGTAGTGCCATCTAGAACTTTTAATGTCGATTCTAGAGGAACATCAATTCCAAGGCTTTGCATATCTTCAATCACTTGAGCCGACTTCTCCCAGAAGCACTTCTTCAAGAATATCTCCAATGCAGATCGCATATCCTTTCCCGTTGTTACTTTACGAGCATTGAAAATCTTTGTTGCTTCTTCAGCATCTATATTTCGGACTTTGTCTGGCTCTTGTTCAACACCGATTTGGCCTCCATTCTGCACAATTAAGAGCATTAGCCTTTCATACCAGCGGTCCACAGCATCTGTTTGCCCTGAGGAAGTATACCAGTCAATGAACCCCAGTATCACTCGAGGTGATACATAATCAAACTTTTCAATCATTTCTTGAGCAAGCACTTCTGCTCGGACATAGTTTCTTGCCTGCTGGTAATACAAAGTGCCAACTTCGGACCAATAAAGCGACCCTTTTACATCCGGCTTGTCGCGCCGCGATTTCCAAATTTCAACAGCCTTGTAGGGATTACCATATACTGCAAGTGCATCAAGGTACTCGACCTCGTTAAATGGGTCAAGTCGCGCTGCTTTGTATGAATAGAGGGTATCTCCAACCAGCTTAATACACGCTGACTTACGTCGAGGTGATTTCTGAAGTTTGGCGAGCTCAAACAGCTCACCTAGGATAGCATAGGGAACTTCATCACCGGGTCTTGTTTTTATTTTCGAAAAGTCTTGTACAGATCTCCAGACATCTTTGTAAAACTTTGTCGGGTTTTCACGTATACCAGAGATTGCAAGCAATGTGGATAGGGCCCTGGCACCAATTGCATAATCAGACAAAGCAGGCTTCACCTCTTTATCTTTGCTCTTACTATACTTCTCGCTTAACGGCTTAAGGAGCTCGCCACGCCTAACGCTACTGTCGGCTAGAATCGACCGCACCGCCTCTTGCTGACTCTCTGTCAGTGTTGGTAGCATTTTCTCTAATTTTTCTCTATCAACCTGCAGTTTTCCTTGAATTCTAGTGTCCCTAGGTCGCCTTTGCTTAGTCTTATTTTTGACATTTACCCGTTTCACAGTTGGTGCTCCAGGTTTTGGCTTGATCTGGATCTGTTTCCGTTTAGTGCGCATGAATCTTTTGAGTCCACATACTCCACTGATGGAATAAGGGCTCGAAGAGGCCCTTATATTCGCAGTGCTACATAGAACTCTAAGCATTCATGGAACGGAGGGCCAGTAGCCTATGTTGAATAGCAGCTCTGGCAGCAAAAAAAATATTTATCGGGTGGTGCTAGTGGGAGGTGGGAGCCGATCATCATCTTCATGCATATTTAACCAAGGCACTGAGGGCATAGAGCAAAAAAGATTATATAACTTAATGGTAGATAAACGATTATAAATATAAGAATTAGTGTTTACCTTTGGGCTTGCCAGAAAGGCGGCGGCCTTCAAATCCAGCTCTCTTCTTCTGGGGCTTTTGGTTTTGTTTCTTACCCTTGACGCCCTTCATTTCCCGTCGATGGGCTAGATTGTCCTCACGTTTTTGCTGTCTAGCTTGGATTCCCTTCGTGACATTCTCCTTTCGCTCTTGCCATTCCTTCTCGCTCTTTTTCTTCTTTTTGTTTTGTTGCTTGAGTGACTTTTTCAGCAATCTCTCGTCATCACGGACCTTTTCGCCCTCTGCCTGGAGGATCGCCTTGCTCCATTGTGACTTCTGGGCAATTGATTTCTGCTTTTCTTGATCGAGCCCTGCGATCTTTGCCTTCTTGGCCACCATATGCTTTAGCTGTCCTGCTACATCTCTGGACTTTTGTTTCCGGCCTTCCTGAAGAGACTTCAGATCCGCAGTAGCTTTCTGGCCATCTTGAAAGACAACCTGGCTGAAAAGCACACCATTCGTACCGTCGTCCTGCTCTTCGTCTTCTATGACGGTGCCGCTGCCGTCATTCTCTTCGGCTGACGAAACCCCGCCTTCTTCTTCCTCTCTCTTCCGTTTTAGCAGCTTCTTGGCCTTTTGAGACTCCTGTCGTTGTCGTCGGGCTTCTAGTATAGCTTCCCTACTTGACGGGGCCCCATTTCCAGTACCCGGGGCTTTTCGTTTCTCTCGTAGCTCGTTGATTTTTTTTGTCAAGCGGTCTCGTAGCTCCTGGATTCCTTCAGGGTTCTTGGCTCTTTTGCTAGGTGTAACTTCCTGAGACGCGGCCTCCTGCTTCTCAGTGGTCTTTTCGGTGCTCTTATCGGTATCGTTATGATCTGGTGACGATGAGTCAGGAACCTCGTTCCCGTTATCATCGAATGCAATAGTAATATCATCCTCATCACTTCTGTCGTCGTCTTCTTTCGAGGTCTGTTTCTTTGGCAGTGCCTCTTCTTTAACAATTTTCTCGTTCTGAGTTTCATTTTCGGGCTCTGAATCGTCTTCGGCCTCCATATCTACGTCCACGTCAGACTTTGACTGCTCTTCCGGCTCATCTGATGCTTCGCTGCTGCTCTCCTGCAAACCTTTGCTATTGCTGACGTCCAATGCACTAGATTTGTTCTCTGGATCGAACTTTGCAACACGAGCGCTCTTAGCCTCCTGCTTGGACTGCTTTTTCTTATTCCACTGATTTTTGGTTTCATCGTCATAATAGTACTTAGCTGGTATTAAGGACAAAAGCCCGTTAAATGCGTCCGAGTGGCTATTCAACCGCTCCTCCAACGTTTTGCTCATGGCAGGCTGTAGAGTTATATCTTTCAATCCCTTGGAAGAAAAAAATAAAAATAAAAAATAAGAAAAAATAAAAAATTAGAAGTTGGTTCCCCGGCCTATCTCTTTGGTTTCTCCCAACCAAACTCCGCACACAGAGCACCCAATCTATCTCCTTGATTTCAGCACTGGCACCGGCACCACGCCTTATAGAGAAAACGTCAATCAATTAGGACAAAAAGACAACTTAGCCATCCGGTTGTATCTGTTTCAAGGCCATGTCGCAGCAACAATACGAAAAGATACTTCTTCTGCTCTCGCTGCCGGCGAGTGCTGCACCAAGCGGGGGAGATCCTCACACTCAATTGGACAAGTGGTTGGTGGATAAGCTTAGCGTCACTCAGAGCGATATCTCGCAGCTTGATATTCCAAGCTTCAAGATTGGCACCCTGGATAATCTTGTGCAGCAATCTGAGGAATTGGCCAAGCTGGACGGCCAGTTCCAGTCAATGGTGGCTAAGAGTGCCGAGATTATCACTTCAATCTACGACGGAAACAAGGCCCAAATCTCTGCAGCGAAACGGGTCGGCGATAAGTCTCCTGAGAAGTATCTCGCGACATTCACATGGAACACTAGTAAATACAGAGTAGACAAGCCGATATCAGAGCTTGTGGATTCAATAACGAAGGAGACGGTGGTATTGGATGCAGACGTGCGAACCAGCTACAATTCATATTCCGTGGCCAAGTCTAACCTGAGCTCGGTCGACAGAAAGCAGACTGGTAATTTATCGGTTCGGTCTTTACATGACGTTGTACGGCGGGAACATTTTGTGCTGGAAAGTGAGCATCTACGGACAGTTTTGATTGCCGTTCCTAAATCGTCAGTCAAGGAGTTTTATGGCACTTACGAGACCCTAAGCCCGATGGTGGTTCCTCGAAGTGCAGGCGTAGTTGCAGAGGACTCTGAGTTCACTCTGTTCACTGTAACACTTTTCCAGAAGTATGTTCCAGAGTTTGTGTCCAAGGCCCGAGAGCTCAAGTGGACGCCGAGAGAATTCAAATACTCGGAGAACCTAGTTGCTGATCTCCGAAAGGAACAGGAATTGGCTGCTCAGAATGAACGTAAGCTATGGGGAGAAATTGTGCGACTATCGCGCACTGCATACAATGATATCTTCTCTGCTTGGATCCATCTGAAAGCACTCCGAGTGTTTGTTGAAAGCGTTTTGCGATACGGTCTACCGCCCAATTTCCTAACTAATATCATATCTCCCTCCGCAGGCAAATCTTTGGAGAAGTGTGAACAAATTCTCATTGATAAATTCGGGTACTTGGGTGGTAATGCATTCGAGACGGATAAAAAAGGCAAGCTGAAGAATGACAGTGATCTCCATGAATATGGTGCATTAGTCGAAGCTGACTACAAGCCGTTTGTCCTGTACCATATAGATCTAGTTTAGAAACGTAATATTTTTAACGCATTATTATATCTGGTTTTTGTCGTCCGCAGTCCCTGTAATAGCGGAGCGTTCGTTCGCGTACTACGTACGACAACTCACTCATATCATCAAAAATGTCCAGGTTGCGCAGAGCCACTAGAAGGCTCATGGGCGACGACGACAGCCAAGACGAAGGAGACGGAAGATTGTACGATGAACAAGGTATGAATAATGTGGGAGACTGCCAATTGATTATTTCTAATGAATCAGAACAGGAGGATTTAATCCGCCACTTTGAAGTGGAAGCTCTTCAGCAGGAGGAAACTTTCAAGGTCAGTGTGCACACGAGATCAACTTTTCTTATAATGAAATATCTCTAACTAGACTAGGTTGCATTTTTGGCATTATTATTGCTCCCCACGCCATTCTTTGTTCTTATGCCGTATTGTCGCGCCAATGCGATGCTGTCGCTTCTATCACTGATCTCTATAACGTGCTCTGCATATCTGCTGCACTACGTGCCGAAATACTCAACTACGCCTCTCAGCATATACTTGCCTTCTTTGAGTGCCTTCATTGCGGTATGCGTATTGGTTTCGGGGTACTTGAAGCATCGGCCATGGTGGTGGTCCGACTATATCTGGATCTTGCCCCTTGTATCTTCATTGACAAGTTACACGATTCGACACTGGTTCTTTCAGACAGACTCAGCCCTGGAGACTCTTCGGACCTCAAAATATCCCCTCAAGGGTGCCTAAATCCTGTTGCGTTCACGTTGCGTTCCATACCAAACTGCTGTCCAGACTACCAGTAATAATTACAGTCACATGGGTCTTTTAGTGACTATGGGAATCTTAAAGTTTTGTTACTAGAAACCTGTCAAGTTGTCAGAATTCTCTCGGTATAGATTATGCAAGGATCGGCGTTTTGGTTGTACGGAACTGCTACCTCTTCAGAAAGTTTTGTTTTACTCATAGCCCTTGAAAGGTTAGACTTTGGGCTGCTTGAGCTTATCTGTTATAGAGTTGTTACACAGCAAAGCCCCTGCAGTTTTAGTTTCGATTTCCTTGCGGGCTCTGCAGTCGTGCTAAGAAGGAAAAAATAGAAACTTTGGTTGGTAGAACTTGGTATGCAGGTATGAAAAGTGTCTCAGGTCATTTTTCTCTGCAAATTACCATCTTTCATATAGTACAGATAGATCGCCTGGTTGATTTATATTATTAAGGAAATCAGATATAATGGGAACAAATCGTTCACTGCGGGCCCCAGACGCAGCAGCAGCAGCTGCTGCTGCTGCCGCGAAAGGACGCGTGTTGGGCTGCACTGTGTGCGGGTTGTCGAAACACGCGGGACAGTAATATAACTTTTTTGCTCCATAACACACGGCCAACGACGCATTATTGTTGATTTAGATTCTCCACCCAAACATATTTCCCGCCTCTCAAACTCCAGGATCCCTGGTAGTAGAACAGATGAATGGGGATCGTTCTTTGAGTAGGGCGAGTGTCACAAGCGATGGCTCCACTGCTACTGCCATTGGCGGCGGAGGCAGGACTAATATCAAGGTGATTGCTCGGTTTCGTCCTACAAACAAAATGGAAGAAGCTGTACAAGACCATCGTGTTGTGGTCAGTTTCACTTCTGAGGAGTCTTGCGTGGTTGAGTCGAAAGACTTCAATGGTACTTTTACGTTCGATAGGGTGTTTGATACTGAATGCCATCAGGCGCATGTGTTTGAATACAGTCTGAGGCAGACTGTGGATGATCTTATGAAGGGATATAATGGAACTGTATTTGCATATGGCCAAACAGGGTCGGGTAAATCATATACTATGATGGGTCCTAGCATTGACGAGCCAGAGACAAGAGGAGCAATCCCTCGCATAGTGGACCAGATTTTTGATATGATCCAGCAAAGTCCGTCTGACATTGAGTACATGGTTCGTGTAAGCTATATGGAGATCTACATGGAAAAAATCAGAGATTTGTTGAATCCGCAGAATGATAACTTGCCGATTCATGAGGACAAGACCCGCGGTGTGTATGTTAAAGGTCTTCAAGAAGAGTATGTTGCAAGTGCGCAAGAAGTGTACGATGTTATGCGGCAAGGCGATCGGATCAGATCAGTTGCCTCCACGAATATGAACCAGGAGTCCAGTCGGTCACACTCGATCTTTGCTATTGTAGTATCTCAAAAAAGTCTAACTACAGGCTCGCAGAAGAGTGGTCAGTTGTTTTTGGTCGATCTAGCAGGGTCCGAGAAGGTTGGCAAGACTGGAGCATCCGGTCAAACTTTGGAAGAGGCCAAGAAAATAAACAAATCATTATCAGCATTGGGGAATGTGATTAATTCTTTGACTGATGGGAAGTCAACGCATATTCCGTATCGAGACTCAAAGCTGACGCGTATCTTGCAAGAGTCTCTGGGAGGAAACTCTCGTACCAGTTTAATAGTTAATTGCTCTCCGTCTAGCTACAACGTAACTGAGACATTGTCAACGTTACGTTTTGGGGTTCGAGCAAAGACTATAAAGAATAAGGCCAAGATTAACAGCGAGATAAGTCCTGCTGAATTGAGACAAATGCTCCGCAGAGTTCAGATTGAGCTTTCGGCCAAGACTGCATATTCACTAAAACTCGAGAATGAGATCCTACTCTGGCGCTCGGGGTCTGGTCCAGCTAAAACAGAATGGATAGATCTGACCACGTTTCCTGGTCGAAGTGCTGTTGCATCATCTCCATCTCCAGTACCTTTCCAACAACGGCCTCCAAGCAATTCTGCCATTCGGAGAATAAATACCAACTTGATATCAAACGGAGGTCCTGGTAGCAGCAAAAGAAATAGCATACAGGAACTCATGTCGCCGATGGACGATATATCGGAGGATTCATATCTCCAACGTGAAAACGAGCTTCAAGATCAAATTGCAGAGAAGGAAACTATTATTGAGAGGCAGGAGCAGCTGATTATGGAATTTCAAAGTCGTAGCATCGGTATACCAGCCGCCAAGGAAGAAGAATTAAAGACTCAGCTCGACAAACTCTTTTATGAGAATCGTGACCTTGAGATGAGGCTCACTACGCTTCAGCAGGAAAATACAGTTTTGACTACTGAACTTGACACGGCCAAACAGGAAGTTTTGGATATGAGAATGGCGTCAGTCAAAATTCCGGCAGATGAAGATGGAATCAATTCCACTAGTGCACAATCATTAAGCATTCTCAAAAAGAAGCGTAAAATGACTGAGATTTTTGGATCGTTGTTTCTTTCTGAGCGTCGCAAACTTCTTCAAGGGGCTGTGCTTCAGCTGGATGACCTCTTGGCAGCTACTGTAGAAGGTCAAGAAGAAAACGAAAGGCTGGAATCCTTAAGGGATTTGCTAATGAAGGCATATGAAGAGCCGGAGGAAATGAGTGGCGTTGTACGACAAGAAAGCTACTTCAGAGAGTTACTAAAAGAAGGAGAACTTCGATTCAACTCGTTGGTTGAGGATGATCCCAACCATGCCAAGCTTGACGAGCTTTACGGTGCACGTCTGCAGTCGAATGATGAAACTATTGCACAACTCATGACAGAGATCGATCGTCTATGCAAAGAAAGTAATGTACTTAAGAATACCATTGAAGAACTGCGTTCGGGACAAGACCAGGCTTCGTCAGTTTCTTCAAAGCGGTCTAGTATCACTGCGGTTGAGCAGATGCAATCAATGCAGCATCATATTTCTCAATTCGAGACCATGAAAAAGTCTCTTATGAGAGATTTACAGGACCGCTGTGAGCGAATTGTAGAGCTTGAGATATCTCTAGACCAGGCTCGGGATCAGTACAATCTAGCACTGCGAAATAGTAACAATAAGCAGCAACAAAAGAAGATCGCTCTATTGCAGCGGAATCTCGAGCAGCTGACCCAAGTCCAGCGGCAGCTAATGGATCAGAATGCAGCTCTAAAGAAAGAAGTCATTGTATCGAAAAAGTTTCTTGATTCTCGCAATGAACGGATTCGGGACCTGGAAGAGTCATTACATGAGTCTCAGCAAACTCTTGCTCGTGAGCAGGATGGATTTGAGAATAAATTATCATTCCTGCGTGAAAGAATGGATGACGTACGACGGAATGGAGCAGTGCCTACAGCGAACTTGGGTCTAAAAATTGTAAAACCTCTACGAGGAGGTGGTGGTATGGCACCAAACGCAGCTGATACAATTGGCTCACCAAAGCATAAAGAGGGTGGATTATGGAACAGAATAAATCAGTATGTTGGTTCATAATACATACGTTTCTCTATAACAAAATAACGATGAAGATGATGGCATGAAATACACACCAAAGCATAAAAACAAATTAAATAGTGAACAAATCTTTTTTTTCTCATCCATAAGAAGCCTTTGAAAGAGTACGAAAAAAATAGAATATTAAAAATAGAATGCTCTCAGTCGAAGGCCGATTCGCCTGACTTTAGTGAGAGTAGTGACCTTACGTCAAGTGAGTAACGTAAAGCATGCAAAAATGGCACAAGATGGAGCAGACTATGATCCGAAGGATCACTTATCCAGCCCTCAATACCTATGGCGTTCTCTTGTTGAAGAGAATAGCTGACTGGAGAGTTGTCAATTATGATCACCCGAGAAAGGTCTGCTTCCACTCGAGTAAGGTCCTTAACGTAGCCAGTCGGCGAGCTTGTGCAATGCTGCCGATAGAACCGTTGGCTGAAGTACTTGCGTTCCCGCTCCAGCCAATCAATCATGGGGTCCGCGTATGCCTGTACAGATGCAGTGAATATGACCAATTGGTACCATTCAGAGACCTTTTGCAAGAAATCATCGCAAAATGGTCGCTTATTGACAAAATATAATGATGCAAGTTGATTGTCTAGTTTGACTTCAACCATTTGGCTCGCACTGAACCTACTTCCACGAGAAAGTGAGTGTATTAGAGTTTCATCCAGGTCCAGTACCAAGGTCTTTTTCGGTGGCTTTGGTGAAATCAACGGTCGGGGTGGCATCAGCATCCGGGGCTTCAGTGCGGATGATGCTGATGATGATGACGCAGCGCCCTTTTTATGAGTGTACGGGCTCTGAAGCTTACGAAGCGCTTTCAGGTTCTCCTGCTGTTGTTGCTGCTGCTGTCCCTCGTAAGGATTAGCACTAAGATTAATAGGATAACCGAAGCCATCATCGATAATGCTCTGCTGACCAAAAAAACCCAGTTGGACTGGAATCAATAGTGCCAACAGTCTCCGGATAAGAGAAAATATAATCTCGGTCCGGGTATCTTTGACGACCACGACATCAGGAGTAGGGTCCCGGTACTCGTCGACTTTGCTGTCCTCTTCAGAATATTGTTTCTCCGAGTGGTTCTCCGGGATAGGTTCAAGTTCCGGACTCTGAGGAGGGTGGCCAATAACTCGATCCACCTGAGTAGAGAGAAACTGTAGCGAGTTCATTCAACTCCTCCTCCGTCGTCTGACCTGTGTGCTTTCTACCTTACTACTTGCCTTCGTTGGAAACGTTCGTTGGAAATTAACGAATAGGCCAATATCTATTTGTGGTTGTCGGTTGTTGGCTTGTGATATTTGTTGATGTTTGTTGAATTTCACGTTGGGTGCTGGATGGACTTAAGTGGATCCCGGCATATATTACTACCATATAGCTAGACTAGAAGTATGAAGTCTTCATTACAGTCAATTAAAGAAAAGAACTCATTCTTTCGGGGCCTGGCACGTTGTTTCTCGGCTTGATGCTCTTCTCGGCTAATGTGTTGTTCCGTGCTGGCTCGTATCATACCGCACTCCAAGCCTAACGCTGCAGCTATAGAACTGAAATACCCTTCAACAGAAGAGGTTTTCGCCTGGATTCGTTCATGGAATATCAATGGGTATAGCTTTTCAAGCTTGCTGTATACAAAGGTACCCCACGCATAGTCTGCGAGCTGGATAATATCTAAGAGTGACTCCTGGCCAGTAAACCTTAGCTCGGCTCCAATCCTGCGCATATATCTACTCCCTGTGAGGTTGTTCTTGCCACTAGATTTGTTCAGTGTAAACTGGAAGCCAGTTTCGAGCAGTCGACATTGCATATCAAACTTTTTCCAATAGCTGCCCCTAGCAAAACATTCGCTTAAGGCTCCGATGAGGGATGGATTGTAGCGCTCGTTTAATGTCACATCCACATATATCTACGAATAGTTAGTACCACATACACCACAACCATAGTATTCTCTGCTGCGAATTCCATCTCTAACGCAGCCTCAAGCTACCTGAAATCCATATGGCGCTGTGATGCCACATCCATGCGCGTCTGTTGGGCCAACAAGATGAATAAGCGCCACAAACTGTAAGGTAGTCTGGTGAACATGAAGTCTTGCAGGCCATGAAACGCACTGGCATTCCATTGTCCTTACTTATATCTCAAATTCCTTTGTATTGCACAGCTGCACAATGTGTTTGACAAGTGTTGCTTGGTCTGATCCTTGAACTCGGTCGTCCAACAAAAATCCTCAGCCGAGGCAAAGTGCAAAGTGCAGGTCCGCTCGGATATACCCCACATCCCACCGGAACTTAATATAAAGAAGGCCTGGCCCAGAGTTATCACTGATATTTATATATATTTTGGTGAGGATATCTTTTTTTGCATCTTAAATTAACCACTATGAGTACTTCTTTATTCTCAGTCGAAGGCAAGATTGCACTGATCACTGGTGGTTCTCGAGGACTGGGGCTTTATATGGCTGAGGGACTCCTTCAAGGAGGAGCAGCAAAGGTCTACATCAGTTCGAGAAAGGCTGATGCCTGCGCAGAGGCGGTCAAGGAATTGAACGATTTTTCTCAGAAGAATGGACTCAAGGGAAGAGCATACTCGATCCCGGCCGATTTAGGTAACCGCAAGGGCTGCGAGCACCTATTCAATGAGTACTCTAAGCTAGAAAGCAAGCTTGATATCCTGGGTGCAAATGCAGGCGCCAGCTGGGGTGCTCCACTGGAGTCTCACCCGGACTCTGCGATCGGAAAAGTAATGGACTTGAACTTTAGAGGCGTTTTCTCCTCGATTCAGCTCTTTGCGCCTCTG
Organism: Diddensiella transvaalensis; assembly: GCA_030555955.1. NCBI lineage: Eukaryota > Fungi > Ascomycota > Dipodascomycetes > Dipodascales > Trichomonascaceae > Diddensiella > Diddensiella transvaalensis. Next base: position 153,980 of record JANIVV010000019.1, on the reverse strand, counting down.
CTGGAGAAGGCCGGAACTGCTGAAGACCCATCAAGAATTCTCATCACAGGTTCCACAGCTGGTATCAGTTCGGGTCTTTCTGGTGGTACTTACGGATATCTTGCATCCAAAGCAGCTGTGCACCACCTGGGTAAGGCCCTTGCAGTTGAGCTGGCCCCAGCAATTACTGTCAACATCCTGGCCCCAGGATTCTTCCCCAGTAAGATGTCTAGTGGACTGCTAGAAACCATTGGAGACTCTGTCATCCAGTCGAATCCTCGAAAGAGAATGGGTGTCAAGAATGATATTATCTCTGCAACATTGTATCTTTGTTCGCCGGCTGGGAATTACATTAACGGTGTTGTTCTTCCTATAGATGGCGGTGCTCACTTGAGCTCCAGAATGTAAAAGATTTCGTTTATGCATATATAAAAAGAGTTCACTTGATTCATGTTTTTCGTTTAGGTTATTTTAAATAGTTTGAGATTAGTGGAGAGTAGCAATGTTGTCTTCCGAGTCAGAATCATCTTCCACATTGTCAGTATAGTCGCTGATATCTGCGCTGAGAATCTGATTGGCCGTTAGTCTCTCACTCGACTCCTCAGGTTTGATTAATTTCGCCTGTGCAGTATTATATGAACGGCAGTTTGGGCATTTCAGACCTAGGAAATGAAATGCCACATTGCTCTTTGCTGAACAGTCGTTGCAGACAATCACACTTCTCCAGTTTACGTACGGATCTGGCAGTATCTGGCTCTCAATCTCTGCGTCGAGAATTCTAAACCGAGCTTCCATGTTTATGACAGATCTCTGACAAGTAGGACACTTGTATGAAGTCTTAGTATGCTCTCTATAACAAGATTGGTGGATTGAATGGCCACATCGCATAAACACCACAGTTTCTGTTGATGTGAACATAAACTCACCACAAATAGGACAGTCACACTCAGTGGAGTGTTCAATGCAGCGATGTGAGTCACGTAGGCCGATTGACATACAGACATTGCAAGTTTGGCAATGGAAAAAGTCAATGCCCAGGCCCTCTCCTATGCGACAGATGCCGCAGTCATTACAATGATAAATATATTTGTCTGGGTCGTCATCCCACAACTTGCACTTGTCGCAATAATATCTAGCCATGGACTCATGACAGGTATTACAAGTGCTAGAAGCAGGTTGAGCGGTGCCGCAGAGCATGCACAGCATATGCTTAGTTTGTGGTCGAATCAACTTGTGATTCTCGTTTTGATCATGGCACAATCTGCAGGTGTACCACTTATTGCAGCCTGAGCACTGAAGCTTACAGTTCCGGCGATAGTGTTCGCAGCCCAGAACCGAACCTTGGTTGTAGCTTCGGGCGCGGTCAGAGTCCGTGATACGGCCATACGGGCCCACCACAATCGCATCATCTTCATAATCACTCGTGGCCGATGTCTCCGACTCGTCTGTCTCGGACATACCAGCCATCTGACCTCCACTGATACTGCCGGAGCTCTCCAGACCTTTTATAGTGTAGTAATTTTCAGTCATTAAGGTCTGCACTTGGATATCCCGTTCTCGGTCAGTGAGATCAAGCGATCTGATATCAATGATCTTTTGCCGCAAAACCTGCTCAGTCATGGGCTCATGAGGTAGCTTTTCGCTCGTAGTACTTATCCGCCGCGAATGCTTTCCACGATGTCGGTGTCGTGGTCGACCACCATGGCGTGGTCGTTGACGCGGCTGTGTCTGGGGGCTGACATGAGCTATTGGGGGTGGGGTTTCAGGCTCTTCAGCAGCAACAATGCCACTGGGCTCTCCATAGGGCGCTAGATACCTTTGGAGCAGCCAGTGATAATGGTCCAAGGATATGAAATGAAATGGTTCGTTAAAGAAAGGCAATCTCCCGATTAGGTCCATTTCGTCCTGCTCGTCTTCGTCATCATCATCAGAGTAGTCGTTCTCAGACCTATTCTCATCATCTCTCTGGAATAGCAGCTGCTGTAAAGGCTGCGTGATCTGCGACAAATAGCTATCCATATCTCTTGACACACTTACGCGCGCGCTCTGCGCGTTACAAAAATCCAAACGGCGTATGTGTGTGTGTTAGTTATATAAAGTGGCTCGGCAGTCCGCGGAGGGTATGTGTCGTTTTACAACAGCGGGGGGGGCACAACTAGTAAAACTACTGAAGGGGACAAACCGTGAAATTTCAAAAACAAAAAAATCGCACCGGTTTTCACATGCTAATTTCATGGATCATGCGGTGATTCTTGGTAGCTACCGTCAGCTCGTACGATACGGGCTGCGGGCTGTTTCATATGCAACACCTCATCGGTATGTGTATATGAGACTTCTAAGGGATAGGTTCAAGAATGATGAGGTTCCTACCCAGCAAAGTCTGGAAAACACTGTCAAATTCATACGCCATGCGGCCAATTTCACGGGGCTAGAGGAGTCGATTGTCTCAACTATGATTCATGTTGAACACACACGAAAGAAGAATGAAGCATATATGCAGAGGTCTCAGTCGCGAAGCAGTAAGGACAAAGCCAACATGGTCAAATCTTATGATGACTACGACAAAGTGATAGAAAATCTTAACAAAACCATGCATCTATGCTTATAGCGCGAGTGAGATTCTTTTTTTTTTTTGAACTTAATCATTAATCATTGTGACGTCTCTTGCTAAATAAAATAAACATAATAAACAAATAAAAATAAGAAGAAAAAAAATGAATAAACTTAATCCCCTCGCTCACTGAGAACCATCTTGACTGGTTCACTTTCGTTAACGTATAGTCTATGCTCCAGAATGTACCTGATCACACTATTTGGTAACAGGTACTGAACACTCATGCCTCGTCGCAAAAATAGTCGTACTTTCGTGGAAGAAATGTCATTATAAATTAATTGCTTGATCACCAAAACATTGCGCCGATGCTCATACATGATATCGTGAGAGAGCAGGAAGCTCCGCACATCTGAGCCAGTGCGTTCCACGATCAAGCACCCGTAACGGCCCAGGATATGATGCAAGTCCTCTTCAGCCCAAACATTGGGCTCTCCCATGCTCTCAATCAAGTCTCCGCCAGCAAGAAGCATAATCTTGACGCCTTTGCGTTTGCCGCTGGCGGTGCCAACACCATTGCGCTTGATGTTAATTTCCTCATTAAAATGGTCTAACACAACTGCAGTTCGCTGATAGGTAGGCTGCAGGCTTTCCCAGGCATCCACCATTAGCCATCCGCTAGTTCTTTCGCAGGCAAGTTCGCACATTCGCACCCGATGATGCGATGGAGCAAGCCCCGCCTTCTTGTAGTTATCGCTCACAGGCGAATAGTAGCCGCCAATAACTTCAAACCGCGTATGCTCTCGTATACTATCCATGGCCATCTCGAACATCCGCAGATGTAAATAAGTTACGGGGCTAAAGGACCCGCACGCAACTAGTACCAGCGGGGACTTGTTTTCGTCAATCATCACATCACCCAACCTATAAGTCGGGAACTGATAATCCTCCAGAGTCTTGGCCTGCCGTATCACGCCCACCGGTACCTCTTCCAAGTCCGCAGACTGGATCAGCGGCCTGCCCAGTGACGAAGACGGTTCAGCCATCATGAAGGACTTGACCGTAGAATCCGCCGCCAGCGTCTCAGCAGAAGTGGCTCCTGCGCCGCTCTTGGCGGCGGAAATCTTGCGGTTATCGTTATCATCATCATTGAGTCCAGTCGAGGACGAATTGACCATTGTAGAAGAGTTATTACCGTCCCTTGGGACCCGCTCGCGGCCTCGGTTAGCAGTGTTTGGGGGAGATGGGCTCCGTAGCGGCGGTGAGCCCTCAGGCGACGAAGCACTCATGGCAGACGAGGATCTAGGAATATGAGACGGGATGTCCAGAATCTGATTGCCGTTTTCGTCCTGTGACTGTCGTTGTTGGCGGTACTGATTGTTGTTGTTTATTTGAAATGAAGAATTTAGTGGTGGGGATTTGAGTCCGTCACCACTGCTGCCGTCCAGCGATATCGGAGAGTCGATGCGAGAATAAGTATCCTCCAGCACGTAAGGCTGAATGGGACTCTGATTAGGGATTCGGTCCTGAGGCACAATGCCAGAGATTCGTTCGGCGGGAGATTGTTCTGATGGAGGAACAAAGTTTGGTGCTAACGAAGGGTCCATGTTGTGGTGGAGAGTAGTTTGGAGTGTTGACTAATAGTTAGCGATCAAGCTTGCAAGGTTATTGATATAAACTTTTTTTCTCGTGGTTGTCCGAACCTTCCACTGGGTCTTTGCCCCTCTTTTTCTCACCAAGATGCCTCTCTGCCTGGATTCCGATAATGACTGCGGCGGACGGCTTTGAGAGAGAGAAATGACGATATCTGAACGCAATTGTGCCGATATGACCAGGCAATGAAGTAAGTTAATGTCAGCAGTTTGTATTTTGTACTTTGGTGCTGGTGCTGGTGCTGCTGCTGCTGGCGAAATCAGAAGCCTGATGTTATGTCCAGACTTTCCACAGATTCCAGCGTTATATAGGCTTTTTAGTTTTGTTTGTGTTTATAGTTTTGGGTTTTCCGTTCTACCGCTTGTGCTTCCATACCCGCGGAGTGTGGGAGGGGGAGGTTCCTGGGACGAAGAGGCGCCTAATGCTCAGAGTTACGGGGGGTTCATCTCAGAGTTACGCCGCATCCAGATTGCCGGGGAAATAGGCCCAGGGGATCCAGGGGACCCAAGGGAGAACGAAACTTAAAGTTGAGTGCCAGTGAGTAAATAGTTACCATAGCAACTGAAGATCACGTGCCAATTTGGGACTACTATGGCGCCAGTGTAGTCGGTAATATCCGGCAGGGTGAGTGAGTGCAGGTCACAGAGAGGAGGGCCACACTGTAAGCTGTAAGTACTTAAAGACTTTTGCATTTCTTTTTGACACGTCGCTTTCATTTCACCCTTGCATGCCCGTTAATTACTCCTTCGTGCGCCTAATAATGTAGCCCTTTTGACTAACCGGGTCAGGCAGCGCCCAGGGTCAGGTTTTGCTGTACTTTAACGTTTTAAACTCTTAGTTTTGTTGTTCGTTTCAGGACTACTCAGAGAAGGTTTTCCTGTCAGATTATGTTACACGCCAGACCGCCCTCTCCCCTCACTCTGTCACAAAGGGAGGGGAGGGGAAAAGAATGCTGCTCAGACCCAATAAAGAAAATCCATATAACTTAGACGCATCTAGTAATAGCAGTATCTTCAAATCTCCCTCCATCCCTATCTCTATTTCACAAGCTCCTCGCACCTAAGTACCCGAAAGAGCGTGCTGGAGGTATTCTAGCTGGCACATCTGTCGAAATTTTGCGGCTCATGCGCCCTCAGCGTGTTTTGTGCATTGATTGTCATGCTGTTATACTAAATACAGAGAGGATGCGCCGCGTGCGGTTTCACTAACCCCTTTAAGGATAGGCTCGGCTCCTAGATGTATAGTTTCCCAGTTTGGGTGGTTGTTAGGGTTCAGAATCTTCGGTTAGCCCCTTCTGGGAGGTGAAAGAAAACACCAACCACCCACCCAGTTATAAAAGCATCCTACTCTCCTAAATCTTAACTGCCAGCCATCTCTCTCTCATTATATATACCGGTAATCGACAATCCTTTTTGATTCGACTAAAACTTTGATAGTTTTAAACAACGGCACCTTCTTTTCTCTGATCTCTCCTTTCAAGTTAAAAACAAAACACAAGCAATCTCAAACACGACCGGCTCGTTTTTGATATTTACTTTGTCGATTCCATCAAAAAAAAAACTTCGTCGACTATCTTTTCAATATGAAGTACTCTTTTGTTCTTGCTACCGCCGCTTTGTTATCAGCAGTGTCTGCTACTCCTATTGAGAAGCGTGCTTTGGTGACTGATTATGTTCATGTCACTCGCTATGTTTACCAGAATGAGCACGTTTATGTAGACGGTAACGGTGTTCCTTACAGCACTGCTTATGAACTTGTATCTACTGCTGCTCCTGTTGCTGCTCCTGCTCCTAGCTCGAGTGCGGTTGCTGACAATAACCTGATTGCTGAGGCCGTGAGCTCTTCTGCTGCTCACCACAGTCACTCGTCGTCGTCAACTCCTCCTCCTCCTCCTCCTCCTCCCCCCGCTACTACTACTTCTTCCTCTACTCCTCCTCCTCCACCTCCACCTCCTACCACTACGTCTACTTCCTCGTCTTCGACTCCTCCCCCACCACCTCCTCCTCCTACCACCACCTCAACTCCTCCGCCTCCTCCTCCTGTCACTTCCAGCCCTCCTCCTCCTCCTGCCCCTCCTTCCACTTCCAGCCCTGCTGCTGCTGCTCCTACCGGTGGTAGCGATGGCGGTAGCGGCGAGGAGTTCTCGGGCCAAGCTACCTTTTTCTCGCCTGGTCTCGGTGCCTGTGGTTGGGACAACACTGACTCTGACTTCATAGCCGCTTTGAATGCTCCTCAGTTTGGAACTATCTCTAACGGCAATCCTGTCTGTGGTAACAAGGCCAAGATCACTCGTAACGGCAAGTCAGTCACTGTCACTATCACTGACAAGTGCCCTGTCTGTGCCTTTGGCGACCTCGACTTGTCTCCTGCTGCTTTCGATGCCATTGCTGACGAAGATGAAGGCCGTGTTGAGATGAGCTGGGAATGGGTCTAAACTAAAACTTCTTTTAACATCATTATACCATATTTTTTACTTGGGGAACATATAAAACTGGTCGAAACAAACAGAATACATTGAGACGAAATATCAACATTTTTGGAAAGTATATAGAGCATTCGTTTTTTTTTGCCTTTAGGGCTGGTTCCTGAAGTCTTTCAAACGAGCAAAATCATTGGGGATATAGAAAAAAACCATGAACATATCAATTAAAAAAATAGTTTTAGATATATGTAAGATACATGTGAATTATATAAATAACTATAAAACTTTGGAATTTGGTCTTTCAGAAGAAAATGCCTTTAAGCCTAACACGGTGGAAGAAAGGCTTACTTCTCATCTTCATCGCTATCCCCAATAAAGAAGGGATCTTTGTCGGATTCAGGTTCTGGCGCTACAGACTTGAGCGGCTCCCACTGCTTGTTGGATGCAGCATTGGCTGCAGGCGTAGTAGAGGTAGTAGTGGCAGTAGTAGTATCATCTCCAAAGGCACTCACTCCATGTTTCTGATCTCCTACGGATGGACGCTGAGGCTTTGGCGGAGGTGGCCCGCCCTCAGTATCATCGTCTCTAAGCGAAATGCCTTGGAAATCGTCATTAATTTCCGCGGGATCTCGGTCGTAGTACCGGTTACGACCACCAGCACTACCACCACGACCGCCGCCACCAGACTGGCCTTGACGATGCTCATCGTATCCATATCCACGATTAGAACCCGTATCAGGGGGTGCATTGCCTCCAAGTGCTCCAAAGAGACCCGGCTGGCCGTCCTCGCCATCAATCTTCTTTCGTAGATTGCTCACCCACCCACTGACCTTGGTCTTGGTCTCATTAAATCCCTTCTGGAAGTTTTCCTTGATTTCCGGCAAATCATCATCAAAAAAGGATCGCTCAGGCTCTGGAGGCCTAGCGTCATCAAATCGTCCAGAATACCCTGCACCTCTACTGGTGTCATTTGACCGTCTCACACGGCTAGACGATGAATAGCTGCCGCTATTTCTGGGCCGTTCATATTCTGCCGCCAGCTTACGGGCCAACTCTTCATCTGCGTCAATCTGAGATTTCGTTTGACCTCCTTTGATGGCTCCCTCTGCTACTCCTCCTTGCGCTCCTGCTTGGGCTGCTGCGGGGGCAGCAGGAGGAAAGTCTGGCTTGAAACTTGGATCCGACATGGAAAGCAGCGCATTGAATGCTGCATCCAAGTTCCCTCCAGAGGCAACCAGTACAGCTCTAATCACATTCTCCTGTGTATCTGGGAAAGCTTCCTGTAATGTTAGCTTTGCTTCGCTGAACGGAGACAGTGGTCTTGGAGGAGGCGCGGGGGCCTTATCTTCTTCTGGTGCTTCATCATCGTCCTTCTTATCCCCAGTAGCAGTGTCATCACCATCATCCTTCTTGTCAATCTCCTTTGCTAGATCAATCTCAGTCTGTGACACTGCATTCTTATCATCTTCTGGGATGGGATGCGTGGTGCTCAACTGTTCTGCTTCGTCGGCCATTTCAGTCTACTCTCTATTTACATGCAACCCTCACGTTCATTCAGCCAGCAGAAGTTGGGGCTTGGGCGCGGATTGACTGAACGCGTACATTTGAGAACCATCGCCAGTTCCGCCGCTATAAGAGTGGGAATTTTCTTCAGATCGATTCTGATTCTTTGTAGATTTTACTCCGATTTAGCTAGAACTCATTTTCATTTTGCACAATTGAATATGTAGTGTGGACAGCGGAGGCAGATCGATACTGCTTTCTATTTTGTTTATATGCTTTAATCTCAAAGCTTTTCTTCATGTCTTGTATGGTTCTGCGACTATACTGGGACTAAATATTGAGCAAACATGTTTATAAATTCTCTTAACCTAAATGTAAATATTATAACTTCATCTACATACTGTTCTTGAGCTCTCGAAGCTTGGTCATTACCTCGATTGGATCCGTAGCGTTAGTGGACTTTTGGATCTGGGGATCTTGCAGATTGATGAAGGGATTGAACTTGACCTCTTGAGCTACTGTAAAGACACCAGTAGTATGGGCATTCTTCTTTGTAAATGCATCAAGGTCCTGTAGAGCAGCATTATCAAAGACTGTCTTAGCAAACTTTACGTTACCTGCCGTATACTCATGTCCAGGATAGATCTTAGTATCAGCCGGAAGATTCGTGATTGTCCTAAGAGCTTTAATCATCTCCTCGGAGGTTCCCTCAAAGAACCTTCCGCATCCAGCAATAAAGAGAGTATCTCCTGTGAATACGGCTCTTTCATTGGTCTTTTCGTCGTGGAAGTAGTAGCAGATTGAGTCTTGAGTATGGCACGGCGTATGTAAGGCAGTGATTGAGATGTCCTCGCCAAGCTTAAATACTGAATTGTGAGCAGGAGTTCGGGTCACCAAGGGCGAATCAGTGCCTGCTACAACAGGAACTGAATGATCCTTTAACAAATCCTCATTGCCTCCAGAATGGTCATAATGATGATGAGTATTAATAATCGACGTCAACCTGACGCCGCCGAGATGGGGTCGCACGTCCTCGACATATGCAGGATCAATGATGGTAGAATCATTTGTGGCATCATCGGTGACAATGTAGGCATAGTTATTGCCTTTGCCCCAGGACATAGGAACAGCTTTAATATGCATCTTGCGATAGAATACTTGCCTAAGCGCCAACATGCAATGAACCAACTCCGCAAAGTTGTCGATGGTTAGATTTATAGCCAATACCGCGCGCTTAATTACTAACAAACTTGGAAATATGAAATTAATTGCAAAACAGGTCAGCGAAGGATTTGTTTGGAAATAATAGATTACCTTACTACTACCCCTATTATAATACTATCAAAAAATCTGTCTAGCGACAGATACAAATACCACCACCTAAATTATCTTCTCTCTAACTATTACAGGACCTCTCATTCAGACCAATCGCTGGGCCTCTTGGTCACCGAAATTCTTCATTTCAACCTGCCTCTTATCCTCTAGCGAAACTTCTTCCTCTTCGACGTCTCCAATACCACCACCGTTTGCATACTGTCTCTCCACAGTAGGTTCGTCTTTAGAACACATGTATTGACCAAGTAAGATGGCAGCAGTCAGAAACTCCATCATTACTGCCATCAGATACTCCTTGACAACAAAGCTGGAGCTCAACCCTGTATTAGAGTAATTATTAAAGTCGTAGTAATTGAAACTGGTAATTATTGCCGAGATGATTCCATAAACACCACGCACAGTCAGTAGAGGCCATACAACGAGGACGGCATTGATCATTGCACCACGTACATGCTGTCTAGTATAGGCATATATGGCCACACCTGCCTGAACCTGGGTAAGAGCCAGGAATACCGCCTGCCCTACACACCGCATGATTTTGCCTGTATGCACCTTTGACGAGGTAGCATATTCACTGGCGGGTATACCTGCCGTCATGGTACCACCAGCGATAAGAATCGCATTGGCAGGAATCAAGCACCAGTGATAGAGTCCCATATATGAACGACTAACCTTTCTTCTCCACTGCCAAAAGTTCATTTCCTTTCTTTGCTCTTTGCTGATATTAGGCACTAGGAAACTCTTCCCTAACTTGTCCTGCTGAGCTGATACCACGAAATGGAATGACGCGAGGACCAAGGAAAAGTAGCCCTCGGCACCTAGCACCAGGTATGCAATAAGCCAGCTGAAATTAGTGTATCCAACTACAGAGAATACCACGCCACAGATCTCAGCTCCCATACGTAAAAGACAGAAGAACCATATTATAGTATATGATGTGCCCCATCCTTTCCGCATAATAATAACATATGATGTACATGTGAACAGAACCACATAGAGGACCAAAAAGATGGTCGTGGCTATACCAGAAGCCGTATCAGTAAATCCCATAATTGCCCTCTCTCCAAACGTTATAAGTTAGAGTGGAACAACTGAAGCACCTCTTGTTAGAACAAGCTGTAGCTTTTATAATTTTTCCCACAAAACCCCTTATATCGCTTAACATTACGTAGGCGGTTGCGGTGGAGGTGCACGCAGCAACCAGCCGTGCCAGCTGAGAGGATCAACCCCCTGTTAACCCCATTTGGGACCACCTACTTAGTCACTCAAGGCACGGTTCTGAACCTTTCTCGGCCGTGATTGGCTGAAAGGAGTCCGACAGTGAATTCCGACGGAGGAAATCTCTGAGACGGTAAAGAATGGGCCTTGATACCGAGCGAATCTGTGGGTTTTCTGTGTATAGCGCCAGTTGCCCGATATGTGGCTGCAAAGCCTCTATGTAAAGTGGGGCCCACGTTGGGCAAAGTGAGTGCCGATCCGTATTCCAGTGATATGTCATCTGTGCGAATGTTAACCAAACAAAATACAAAAAATGAGTGAAACCCGTCGATAACCGAGTTAAATAAAAGGATCATATCTTGTGTCATTCTATGTTATTACAATTGAAGCAAGGGAAAAAAAAATAAGAGCACGTTACAAGAGGCACATTTAGTCGGAGAGATCTGTAACAGGCTCATCGGAAGCTGCTGAGACGGTCTCCTTCGTTGGCGATGGTGGAGCCTCCAGTATGGTTTCTTCATTGGAAATACCAACTGCACGCAGGTTGGACTTGCGCACGTCTCGTCTCTCAAGGTAGAGCGACGCGATAGGCATCAAAAGCATGATGAAGGCTGCGCACGTGCTGATGATATAGCCCAGTCGGAACTCAGGAGCATCATCAGTTGGGTAGAAGACAATATTAGTCCAAATATTCATGGCCTGCGAGACAGCATCTGAGAACCCAATTACAATAGCCCTCTCCTCTGAGTCAGCACGACAGGCTCGGTTGATCCACCCAGAGACAATCGCCTGATTGACCGAGTCGAAGCCAATAATTAAGAAACAGAACCATTTGAATCCTATAGGGATATTCCATGCGGCAAGCCCAGAGTAAGAAATGATGAATAATATCTGAGTGATGCTCAGAAATGGGTAGATGGAATATGAATCCGACAACCCTGCAAATACAAACTGTGCCACAATACCCACAGCGCTCTGAATGGTTGGATAGTTGTTCACCTGAGTAATTGAGTAGTGTTCAGGATACTTTGACTTCAGCCATAGCTGGAATCCTAGTCCATCTGGAAGCGCAACAACATTCAGCAGAATCCAGAAAATACTGAAAAAATAGATGTGCCATCTGCTCAGAGTGCGTTTGACAATGGACCATGAGATTTGTACAGGCTGAGATACACCAGATTTTTGCATTCGTGTGAAGGCAAGCTCGAGCTCTTCACGTTTAAGCCACCAAATATTTGTGCTCTGCTGAGGAGTACCAGGGAAGAAGCCAAATCCAAACAGTGCAGTGGGTACAGTAATGATTCCATCAATTATATACCCCCACTGCCAAGCACTAAGACCTCCATGGCCTCGGAGATTCGTGTATGCAGCGGATTGGAGATATCCAGAGAACATACCACCAAGACTCGAGGAAACAGAAAAGACCATGACTCTTCGATAGATTTCATTTCGTCGGTACCAGCTACCAAGAATGTAGACGATGCAGGGAAATATTGGACCCTCGGCTAGTCCGATTAAGAATCGCAGGGCAAACAGCTGAGGTGGGTTCTTGACTGCAGCTTCACAGAATGTAAGCACACCCCATACAACCTCAAGGATCGGCAACAAGAGTCGTGCCCATGGTCGAGTCACAAAAAAAGTTCCAAAGCACATGCTCACCACATACCCTGCAGAATAGAGCGACTTCGCATAACTGAGATCATTACCAGTCATGCCAATATCCTCTTGCATTCCCGTTACATAAGCATTTGTGATATTCGACTTGTCCAACGACTTCGTAAAATACGACATGCAAATATATGTGAGTAAGATGAAATCGAGCTTGAGCAGTAGCTTCTTCTCATCTTTAGGCAAATATGACGGATACCAGTAAAACAGTCTGGTGAAGCTCTGATACCAATGATCGAGTTCAATATGTTCATCTACCAGACCTTCCCCATGACTATTATTACTGTCCGAAACAGTAGTTGGTGTTTTTTCCTTGATCTCTGTAGACATAATCCAAGATTTATCGAAGTTAAGTGATGGGCAGGAATGAAAGATTATGGACCAGTAGGCGATCCCTTTAAGAAGGGTTGGCTATCTATCAGAGAGAGAGAGAGGGAAAAAAACTTAATATTGCGAGATTACGCCATTTCGTGCCCTTATCACTCTGGATGCAGATCAATATTAGTCGTCAACCCAGTTTCCGACGCTTGTTTAAAGCGTTCGTGATCGATCACGACGCAAGGCTAAGGGAAGCTAAGACCATATGCCTTCCTGTCTTAATTTTTTCTATTAGACTACTATTCTTTTAATTTTAAAGAAAGTAAAGAATCAGTCCTTGGTCGCGAAACCTTTATCGTACATAACTTTAAAGTTTTTTTCTCTCGATGATTTTGGGGGCAACATACGGCGTCAACCACAGGAGATCGTCGGCTGAGGTGATGCCCATCGCCCAGGTTAGTTCGGGTCACCACAGTAACGCCTGTACTAAGTAGTCCTAAACAAGAAGTCTTCTAGAAGTCTAGAAAGAAGATTCGTTCCGAATCCTAAGTAGGAAATCATACCCCAATGGCATTTTCCAGGTTTTCAGTCAATAATGACTGATTATGGCGTGCTTGGCTGGATTTATATGTTCAAGATAGTGCCATTGGACTCCGTGGTGGCAAGCTCCAATGCAGCGTCGGCAACTTCGTCTGTGGCAACCATTCGCTTAGTCGGGGACCGAGATATAAGAAAATCCTTCATTTCAGAACTGACTGAGCGGCCCATATCAGTGTCCACAAGTCCCAAGCAAAGGCAACTGGCGTGGATGTTTCGCGAGCCAACCTCATCAGCAAGCGCTTTGGTGAACCCAATGATGCCAGCTTTCGAAGCTGCGTATACTGTGCATCCTTTAAGTCCTTCATTAGCTAGCATAGATGAGATATTAATAATATGGCCCTGCTTTTTACGCATCATTGGTTTTATGAATTGTTGAGTCACATAAATTAGTCCCGTAAGGTTCACATCAATAATATTGCGGACAGTTTCAACAGGAGTGCTCATCAAAAGTGACGATTGAGAAATACCGGCATTGTTAATTAAAACATCTACCGTTTTGAGACTAACTTCCTTGTTTGTCAATGTTTTTGTGGAACTGACTTCGAAGCATACTGAATCATGTGTCTGTGAAGAGTCCACTACCGGAAGCTCACCGACTGCTGATCTTAAGGTCTCTGGATTTGATGCTAGTAGAATGATATTTGCACCTTCTCGAGCAAATCTCTTTCCAATTGCAAGTCCTATCCCCCTAGATCCACCTGTGATCAAGCAGGTTTTATTTTTCAGCTGCAGCATTACTGTGTTGTGTTTTACGTTTTTGAAGTTCCCACCCCATCGCCCACCATCTTTCTACAAAACATGGCACAGAGCGAAGTTGCAGCGCCTGACAGGCGCATATTTGTGCGCAAAATCTTGACCAAGACTGTTCAGCCGGTGGTTGTGCCGTTGATGATGACATTCTCAGGAACTTATGTTTATCCAATCCAGGTATTATAATGAATCGTGCCGTGTTAGTATCAGCGCGTGTCTAATCCCTTTAGGGCATTGTATACTTTTTCGGACACCCTATTCTCTGGGCCTATCTATTTACCATTCTAGTACCCGAGCTGATACTCACTGTGGTAGTGTACTCCGTATTCTATATCTTCTTATACCCCCCTCAGGCTGGCCTAGCACTGTTCTTTAATGGCCCCTCTGGCCTGGTTACGGCCTGGATCGCCCTGATCCACGAAAGCACAGTGGCAGCACATATGATATCAGAATTGTTTCTGCTACCTACACCTCTTAAATTATTATTTGACGCGGCATGCTTTTAAATCTTTTTTGTGATTGAGAGATATCCACTAATACCTAATATAGATCATTAGTCGCGAAGGATTCGATGAGTTGGTAGTCCGGGGCAAACTCAGAAAAGTATCGCATGAGTCCCCGCTATTCAAGCTCAAAAAGGCTATTAAGCGTGCGCCAAAGAATTTCCTATTTCCATTGTGGATAGCACAGTGTATGGTTCGGGTATCTTTGCATTTTATACCGATATTCGGACCTGTTTGTCTTATCATTCTTGAGAGTCCTAAGCATGGCCGGTACTGTCACAAGCGCTACTTTGAACTCAAGGGTTTTGATGCTCGTCAGGAGAAAGGCTATGTGGCTGAGAGAAGGGGCCAGTACATGGGGTTTGGGATCGTGGCTGCATGCCTCGAGTCTGTGCCAATAATTGGCATTTTATTTGCGTTTACAAATTGTGTTGGTGCTGCTCTGTGGGCTGTTTCGATCGAGAAGCGTCTCGCTGCTAGCAGAAGAGGAAGCTTAAGAGCTGCTGGCCGTATCAAAGCGGCAAATTACATTAGCGGCAGATGAGCTGAATAAGAATTAATATTATAATATCACAAAAAATCAAAATCTAAATAAAGGCATTTTCTATTTGAGATAAACAGAGTCAATGCAACCGAATCCAGCTGCCACACCACCTTCGTTGCTAGATTTCAGTTTTGTCCGTAGAAGCCATCCGCAAGTTTCATTCATCAGAGATCCTTTCTTCTCAGTATCCCACAGCACAGAGCCGAATATGCCTAACTCAGAGATAATCTCTCCATTGTAGACATTGCCTGCCCGAAGAATCTTGTTACGAGAATCAGGCGGGGTAATAAGCTCCATAAGAATATATGCGCCCCAGTTCTCCTTTTCAATAGAGTTCAGAAACGCAGGAATATCCTGTTTGTAGATATTATTACCTCCGCCTTCTCTTTGTGGTTTTAGTACATAGTTCTCTGGACTTTCGAATGCCAACTTGACTGCTTCTTTGCCTCTAGGAGAGTCATCTAGTGGGTATATAGCAACGTAGGTTTCGCGCAGGAGCCCTAGCTCTTTCTGGCTAAGTTCTGGCTTAAGCTTATCAATGATTTCGGGATCTGTAAGTAGCTGCTGGATCTTTTTAGCACCCGAAAGCTGAGTGAGAACTGATGGGCACTTGATTGCATGCGACCTTTCAAGCCGAAGTCTACAATCCCATTCATTCTGGGTAGGGTAGTCTCCAGGTGCATACCCACTTCTATAATAGACAACTCCAATCTCGTTACGGCTTGTGGTGTGGAAAAGGCGATTGTTACTCTGTAACGTAGTCTCAGCGATGATATCCGTCAGAGTGAGACGATGAGAGATAATCTTGTGCTTCCGGAACAGCTCGTATTCAATGAGCCTCTGATCGAGCGCATTACGCTCACCGGGTTGAACCACAAACAAAATTGATGGCTTCTTTACCCCCTTGGTGGATTCAAGGTAAGCCTGCAGCATGGTCGCAAGCCCCTCTGCAATGTCTGTTAGTGAAGTTGATTCTGGGATTGAATCGATAGAGAGCTCATCAGAGTAAATATCTGTCGATTTGAGATATCTAACAGATTGAGTTAGTAACGAGAAAAGAACAGAAATGTCATCAGTAGTCTTACCGGTGTAACTGGGAAACTTTTGTGGACAGGGCACCGAACGATATTGATACAGTGTTGAACTCAACCTGCTTGATCTGGTCTCCTTCCTCAGAAGTATGCAATATATAATCCGATCTGAATATGCCTCCCGTAAGTTTCTGGGTCACAGCTGATTTCTTCGTGGCCTCGTTGTGGATATTGAGGAGCTTGCCAGTAAACTCAGGGTCGAACTTCGCCAATTCAGTGGATACATTCTCTATCCACTCAGAATCCATACACACAGCACGATAGAGTTCATTGAAGCAAGGCTGAACGTCTAAAGCCTCTTGGAATACCTTTCTAGGAAATGGGGTCGGGTACATGGTGACAGGGGCGTGGACGGCTGTGGTTCCGTTTCCTTCAGCAGTCAGCATTGTTAACCCATTTCCCAATGCCCAATCCTGGATCTGCTTTACAAGCAAACTCTCTTGCTCTGGTGAAAGTTCGGGTGGAATGGCCATATCTTGTCACAATTGTTCTTCGTGAGATGTTTACCCCTTCTATGTCAGGGAGAGTATTTGAAATCAAATGCAGTTGTTCATTAATGTGGTAAACGTGAAATTTGGTCTCACCGCCGCTCGGACGCGGGGAGCCTCATTTCACAACATGTCACATATCAGACAATTAAAGAATATTCAAGGTAAACCATGCAAAAATTACTATAAATCTAATCAAATTTCACTTTACTTCCTTGGAACTTGACGGGTGCAGCAAGCTTTTTCTTGGCCTCCCAGGATGGGTGTAGTGCTTTCTCTTTCGGTTCTTCAGGAGCAGGTTTTTCCACGGCGGTACCTTCACTATGTCGCTGTTTCTTCATTCTTTTGGCTTCTCTGACTTCGAATTCTGCTTGGCGCTTCTGGGCTTTGAGAAGGTTCTCGTCTTTCTCCTTCTGGACGTGATTGGCTCGAGATCCATACTTTTGCTCCCAGATTTTCCGTCTCGCACGCTGGCCTCGTCGATTCTTTCTTTCATTAGTTATGCCCTTGACCGTTTCATCATTGTCGTAGTCGTAATTATCGTCTTCATCGTCTGATCCAGAGATATATCCCGTAGCAAGTGTCGGAAGATTACCAGAATCTGCTTCAAAAAAGTCGTCCTCTTCTTCAGATTCAGAAGAGATGCGATATTCTTCAGCATGGACAACGCCATCCTCATTTTCACTGCTGCTTCCGCTAGCACTATTATCTTCGTTAACCTCTATTGTTTGACTTAACTCCACTGGTGAATCTTTTACGGCCTCATCAACCTTCTTTTCTGGACGAGCGGGCTTCTGCCTCTCTTCAAGCCCTGCCGCAACAAGTACACTGCTCTGCATTTCCTTTACTGCGGCCTTTACTGCGGTGTGGTTACATATTCGACCAAAAACATTAGATTGGTGTTTATCAAACCCTTTCCAAATCTCAGTACAGGTTTCAATGACTTTGTCGGACAAAAACAGGCTTGCGTCTACTCCGTCAGGCTTCGCAGACTCAGAGAGAAATGTCTTCTGTATCAACCTATATGCAATAATCGGTGCAAGACTTGATGGAGTGAAATCCTTCCATGCTCTAAGTTCTTCATCCATAGTCGCCAGCTTTTGAGAGTCTTCGCAGGCCTTTTTCCGCTTCTGGATCTTCAGCTTCTCCACGGGGATAGCTGTTTTCAATGCTCGTTGTATCAGGACAAGGCCATGGTGTATCTTGTTTTCGATGTGCTGCTGTCGTAGAGAGGTCAGCTCTTTTTGTAGTTCGCGCCTGCTTTTCGATTCGCCCTTCCGAGACTTTCTGCCTACTGCAAATTTGGTATGATACAGTCTAGTTTTAGCGGCTTCTCCATTAAGTTGAGACTCTAAAACATCAATTTTCCATGCCAGGTTTTCCCTTGACATCTTAAGTTCTGGTTATGGTTGAAGATCAAGAAAAAAATCTGAGCCGCTCGAGTACACTACAGGGTGGAAACTTTTGTGCCAGTTTACAATCAATGCTATATACAAATAGGTGTTTGGTTCTAAAGGAAAAAAACAAAATATACAATGAAGGGGATTAAAAATAAAATCATCGGAGCTTGGTCTTCTTGACTATAATGTCTTCATAGCTCCAATCAGAATGCCAGACTTCTCTAGGTGGAGTCTCAGTTGGAACTCGCAGCTCGACCGGAAACCGTTCACCTTTAACTCGCTTAGTCGCTTCAAATGCAAGGAAACTATCAAGAGACTCTATCTCATCACAAGCCTCTTGAATCAGATGATACTGTTCTTTAAGGGCCCTCTGTCTCACATACTTTTTGTCCCTCATATGAATTCTCCATGCTGCATGCACAGCTTCATGCCTAGTCACATCCTCAACCGAGAACTTTAGACGCCTCGGCTGCTTCTTTCTTGCTGAGAAGACACTCAGCATATCTATCGTTCGCTGGGCACCTGGAACCATAGTGCTTTTCTTCTGTCGAGCACCCCTACTCTGGATGCTCGGACCCAAAGTAGCAGGCGCAGACCCCAGTCTGCTAGATGAAAGAGCCGGATTCACAGGTGAACCCCCGGCTACAAGGGAGCGTCGGCCGATCAATTGCCTGAGCATCCTTTTGTGGTCGTATTAGAGGATGATGATGATGATGATGGAGACTGTGAGCTACTAGTATTGATGGAGTTGGAAAATTTCAACTGGGAGAGCGCGCGCACGTCCACATTAAATGCAGGGCGATCCCTAGCTATAGGACCACCAAACATGGATACGTCTATATATATATTATATTATATATATTTATATTGGATACTAAATATACATCTCTTCTATCATTAATTCATGAAAATTTCCATCGATTACCGCAATTCTCACACGTACAGAACGTGGTGAGCGGTTCATCGGCGGAACGGGTTTGAAGCTGATAATATGATACCTTCTTCTGTTTACACTTGCCACAGGTAAACCGGTCAGTAGTGGCGCGCTGTTCGGTGGCACCTCGTGCGTTAAACAGG
This sequence comes from Diddensiella transvaalensis, assembly GCA_030555955.1. Lineage (NCBI taxonomy): Eukaryota > Fungi > Ascomycota > Dipodascomycetes > Dipodascales > Trichomonascaceae > Diddensiella > Diddensiella transvaalensis. The sequence continues at coordinate 134,880 of JANIVV010000019.1, read as the reverse complement.
TTTTTCTCTTTGAGCTTAGTTATTTCCTCTTTTAGTTCTTCCGATGCCATCTCCTGAGGCGACATCTTGTACAGTCTCTCGGCAGAGATTTCTCCTCCAACCACCCGTACCCGCAGCTTGGGGTTTGCTTTATCTTTCAGGTTCACGAATAAAGACCTCATCTTCGTCTTGTAGGAGGGTGTTGTGCCCTTTTCGCCTAGGTATACCGCTTGTTCAATAGATTTAGCCCGCGCCAATATGTCTGCAGGTTGGGCGTCTGAATCAAGTGCAAGGGCAGTATATGTAACTTCTACGCAGCTGTTGCGCACTTTATCATCGTAAATATCTGTTCGGACGCCGTCGTTTTTGGGGTTGCGCGGTTTGCCGTTATTGGAGAATCGCGCTGTCAAGGCAGCATTAGACGCTGCTGCTGCTGACGCTGACACGTCGTTTCCAGTAGCACTTGCCGCTGAAGCTGCCGGCACTGGAGATGCTGTCTTCTGCTTGCCATTCGCTTCGACAGAGGACGACTTTGATTTTGACAGTGCAGCCTTTTGAGCAGACACTTCTTCTTTCCACTTCTTGATTACCTTTTTCACTATATCAGCGACGACTCTATCATTGTGAGCTCGTAGCTTATTAACGGCGATTCCAAGTTTAGTCTCCTAATAGGAAAGCATTAGTACCAAAAAGATATGCATCCAACACACATATATTAGCATACTCGTAATAGGCTTTCCGTCGGCTGCACATCTTTATCGAATATTGTTAGGATCTCTATAATTTTATCAGTTGCTTTGGCATTTTCCAGACTCCTCATCAGAGAACGGATCTCCTCCTTATCCAGGGCCATGATGATAAATAAAAAGTCCACTGACTCCTTTTTTCCTCTAGTTGTGGAAGTATAGCGTCTCAGCTACTCGCAGATGAGACACTTTTTTTGGGTGTGTCTTGCGTCGTGAAGTTTAAACGCGGAGGAGGTGTGCTGAGAAAATCTTCAGGATAACCCACCGAGTATATATATATATATATATATATATATATCTGAATTCATCTCCTCTAAGCCATTTTATACAGGCTGGGCAGGGTTGACGATCAGAGATGTCAGATTCAAGGAATCCTGGCAAGGTGGTATATGTCGGAAGTATTCCATATGATCAGACAGAGGAGCAGATATTGGAGATATTTCGATCAGTGGGACCTGTCGCCAATCTTCGACTGGTATTTGAAAAGGACACTGGCAGGTCCAAGGGATTTGCATTTGTAGAATATCATGACACTGAAACAGCACGCTCAGCGGTCAGGAACTTGAATAACTATCAAATTGGCCCCAGAAATCTTAGAGTTGACTTCTCGCACGAAAGCTCAATTGGCCCATCTGCTTCCAAGTCACGAACAGGTAAGTTTAGTGCTCCGTGACCGCTCAAATGTTTTCACTAACATATTTGAAAAGAGGCAACAGCAAGTCTGCCTGTCCTTCCAGCTGGTGGGCCTCTGCCAGCGGGAATGACAGCCGCTGAAGCAATCACTGGCATTGTTAAAACTTTCCCAGTATCCAAGTCGTTGCAGATAATAACTGACTTGAAGTCCGTTATAAATGAAAACCAGGCACTTGCACAAGAGCTCTTGAGAACATGCCCCCAGCTGGCCTACGCAGCTGTTCAGAGTCTGCTTGCATTGGGGTTAGTAGAGCCTCAAGCCGTTGCCTCTCTCGTTGACGGCAGCAGCACTGTACAACCAGAGCAGCAGCAACAATCGCACTTGAACTCAGCTAGCAGGCCCCAGTCTCAGCCTAGTAATGGTGGATCAAATTCTGAGTCAGCAGGTTCTGGTAGTAATGCACAGAAGGCGGATCCTCAACAGGCAGTGTTGATCAAGCAAGTAATGCTGCTGACTGACGAACAGGTTGCTGCGTTACCGGCAGAGCAGCGGGATGCCATAGTTATTCTACGGCAAAAGGTAATGAATGGGGAGATTGTCCTGTAATATTAAGCTCCATGTATTCTCAATTGCATGGTATAGAATGTATTTATTTATTAATGCTTCAAAACTCTATCTCATTCCAGCCGCTGGAGCTTAGATGATGCAGCAAGGAATCTAAAACTGACTCCAGGTCCCTGAACAGTGCAATGTTGTCTATGCGGCGGTGTCTTGAAAGGCTAGAGAGTGCTAGCTCAGATACATTATCAGTGACATACAACAATTTGTTTAGGGGCCAAGGGTCTTCGCCATAAAAGAATTTGCACCATCTTTCTTGCACTTCATTTGTTATCCGAAGAGACTCGTTCGTAGTGCTACCATCACGATAAGCATCAAAAAGGTATAGGATATCAACCATATGGTTGTTTCCGAAAGCAGTATTTAGAGGGTTGACAGCATCGAATAATTGTCTGTATACTTTAATCGAAGGTCTCGAATGTCTATCAAGCTTCTCGTTGCCAATACAGAAGAGCAGATCTGTGAGCATATCTGCAGTCTTGCGATATATGTCTTGATTATCCTCAATATTGTAAGTGTATATAATTTTCTCACCACCTGGGCTTGATTTCAAAAGTGAAAATAGTTCTGTGGGTGTCATATACTTGTACTCATCAATAAAGAAATATGCATCCTCAATGCAATCACTGATAATGACTTCACTAAGGTTAAGTCCTAGCTTACCAAATGCCCCTTTTGGCAAGAACTGTCCGTCATCCAACGGAAATGCAATTGTAATCTTTGCCTTAGTAGTTGCCTCCACCACCTGCTCCCATGGGAGCGATATAAGGTCATATATATTTTCGCAACCAGCATAATGGGCGATTACCTTCATTTTCTGCGCATATACCTCCTTGGAGCTAGCCGGCAGAGAGTCGACACTGCCACTTAAAAAAGCAGCCCTCTGAAAATAATTATGCGATCCCGGTCTTTGAGATTGAACAATGGCACACCAACTTCCAGACGACTGGCCAGCCACAGTTATCATATTATGGTCACCGCCAAACTCCTTGATATACCTGTGAACCCATTGGATGCCAGTGTGCTGATCAAACAGACTTAGATTACCGATGCCCTTAACAGGCAGCCAACCAAACATGTGGACTCGAAATTGAAGAGAAACCATGATGAATGGCTTGCCAACTTCAATTCCTCTCAAGACCCAATTGGTGGCATCGGAGAGGTGCCTGTACGGCGTGCCTGCCATATTCCCACCGCCATGAATCCATACCACGACTGGCAGCAGTCTGTTATCACTTGTGACTCTGCTTGGGCGCACTATGACAAGATTGAGACATTTAAACTCATCGAAATCCAGCAGAAATGGTCGGACCTTCTCTGGCGGGACACCTATTAAGGAGTCTTGATAGGGTGTGGCCTGAGGGCATATTGGACCCTGTCGTGTGCAGTCAACGGTTTCAGCCCCATAGTCTGCCCGGATTGTAGGCAACTCGAACCGGCCAGGAATTGTCGCATACTGCACGTTGAGGAATCGCTCGATGCCTTTTGACAACCTCACGCCACGGAAAGTTGCGTTCAATGCCTTGGACGTAACCTCGACGGACATATATATCTGTGATTTGTAAGGATGCACTTATTGTGACCTCGGACATGTCTGATACCCGACAGTGACCCCACACTGTACAAAGAATTGTATCAGGAAATTGCGATTCAAAAAAAGCTGATAATCATCCCATAATGGTAAAAATATAGTATATTGTTTAACAAGTCCATCATTCCTTCATCACGAGTCTCACACTAGCGGATTGGGAAGCTATAGCAACAACGAAGCTGTTGACTGATGTACTTAGATCCAATTAAGAGTAACACATGCTGGAGACTCTTTCCTAAAGGGAAGCTGTGAGACAAACGAATTAGCAAATATCTAGCAAAACAGTACATAAGTAACCAAACATGTGCGTCAATAGGTCCCATTAGGGACCATCACAATGCTGGTGAGACACACGAATCGAGGCATAAAAGCAATAAAATATTAAATAGAAAAGAAATACGAGCTCAACGGTAACCTATGCGAGATGTCCCTCCCCCATCTATGAGAACATGCCAATCGAAATGCCATACATAGATGATCGACACTGTCGCTTCCGCTTTGCATGGCACACAATGGCAAGCCCCAATTTGTGTGTGATACGGGTATACGGGCAGGGTCCAGGGCTTGATTCCCAATTCAGCTGGGATTTTCCCATGCGGCAGTGTTTACCCCATGGTCAACATCGCGACAAGCTGGTTACAAGTTTAGATATATCTAATATACGTCGTTTAGTATGCCCAGAGATTTCTAGTACGTCGTTTAGATTGCGAGGCGAAGGTTCAGCTGAGGAGGTAGATTATGCTAGACACATATATAAAGCCAGATCCTAGCATACAGTTGAATATTGGAATAAGGCCGATTGATTGTTTTCAAAGTCATTAATCTAATAATAATAATGAAGGTATTGGAATTGCTTGCGACTGCTATGGCCCTTGGGGGATCAGTGCTGGCAGCTCCTCTCAACAAACGAGACTTGACTGATGCCGATATTCTGCAGTTCGCCTTGACTCTCGAGCATCTCGAGAACGTCTTCTACAAGCAGGGTGTCAGTATGATGACCGAGCAGGACTTTGTCGATGCCGGTTTCTCGGCCGAATACTTCAACAACTTGAAGTTCATAACTCACGATGAGGAGGCCCATGTCGAGCTCTTGACTTCGGCCCTGACTGCAGCCGGTGCAACTCCGGTAGCCGCCTGTGAGTACTCATTTGGATTTACAGACGCGAAGTCTTTCGTGACTCTTGCCTCTGTGCTCGAGGGCGTTGGTTCTTCAGCTTACCTCGGAGCAGCGCCGTCAATTCAGAACAAGGACTACCTGGGTGTTGCAGGCTCGATTCTTGTGACTGAGGCACTACATACGGCGATTCAGAGATTCAGCTTGGGTGAGGTCGCTTCTGCTAGTCCCTATGGAAGCGCTCTTGGACCCAATGAGGTCTTCACCCTGGCAGCTTCATTCATCAAGTCCTGCCCATCCTCGAATGCAGCGCTTCCCTTCAGTGCTTTCCCTACCTTGACAGCCACTCAGGGAGAGCCAACTTCACCTGGGATTTCTTTCTCCTTCACTTCAGACCCTCTGCCAAGCGGAGACTTCTTCGTCACGTTCGTTAACGGGTTGACCACAGTTAGCCAGGCAGCTAGTGTTCAGAACGGCTTGATCGTCACCACTGTTCCAGAAGCAATCGGTGGACAAACTTATGCCTTCATCACAAACGCGAATACCACAAGTCTTCAGGACTCGCAGGTTGTCTCAGGCCCGGCTATTATTGAGGTCACTCCTGATAGCCCAACGTTTGACGTCAGCCTCCAGTAGATGAAAAAAAAGAAAAAAAATATCAAATAACTTCACTACCCCAGTATCTGCTTTAGGTCCTTTTCGATTCTTAATTATCCATTAATTCGCTACACTCTTTTAATCAAATCTCTTCAAAATCTAACATATTTCGTTGCAGTAGACATTGGTGTAGTTCCGCGCACCGCTGATAGTCGGAACTTTCCATCTCTAAAACTTAACTAGAGACACCACACTAAAATTGTCTCCCATGTCTGGCAAATCTCCCGGCAGAGTGGTATTCCTAGGTGATATACCTTATGACTTGAATGAGGACCAAGTTCGAGGTAGGTTCTGAAATATTTGTGTTTAGCCGAAGATTTCAAGAAGGTTAGCTGATATAATGTATAGAGCTGGCAATGACCGCGGGCCCTGTTACCAACTTAAAGCTCATCTACGACCGTGAAAAGAACCGGTCCAAGGGTTATTCGTTCATTGAATATGCAACTGTAGAGGCTGCTACTTATGCTGTGCAACATTTCAGCAATTATAGTCTAGGAAGTCGGACACTGCGTGCAGAATTTTCTCAGTATGATACTTTGGCTGGGCGAACAGGCTCATCACGACAGGATGGATATAATAACAATTCTGGCACCTATCGTAATGGAAGGCAATCAAACTATCCTCAGCACCAGCAGCAGCAGACACAACACCAGTATCAGCAATATGGCAATCAATACCAACAATCTTACCAACAGACACCGTTTGCTCAGCAGCAGCGCCAGCAGCCCCAGACACCTGCCGGTAACAGCAGCGGTGCCTTGCCGACAAATTTAGTCGTCAATGATAATATTTCGCGTACATTATCGCATATCCCTCCATTGCAGCTGCTGGATATAATAAGTACCATAAAGTCACTGGTGGGGCAGAATCTTGTTCAAGCACACGAAGTTCTGAAAGCGAACAATACCCTAACATATTCTTTGGTCCAGGCACTTCTTCTCATGGGTCTGGTAGATGCCAATGTGGTGGCTCAGGCTGTACAAACCCAAGCAGGAGCAGCCACTTCACCAATAACTGCCAACAATATTCACACACCAACGCCACCGCCGCCTCCGCCTCCACCTCCTCAATTTCAAGCTCAGGCTAATCATGGTCTGGCTGGTCTTGCGAATATGGACCCTCAGCAGGCGGCACTGATCAAGCAGGTATTGGAGCTAACAGAGGAGCAGATCAGATATCTGCCGCCGGATCAGCAATCAGCAATCATCGCTCTGAGAGACCGCTATCGACAGGGGATATTCACCTAGGCCTATTTAAATGTAATTTTATATTAAGTTATTAGATTTTCCAAAAAGTTCGTTCTGCCCACTGCTTTTGCGTCATAGCTCTAAGCGGACCTGAAAACATCAGTTTAACCCATCACCATCACTTCTATCTCGGAAAATCGTCATGCGGTGGGGAGTCTCTGTCTTACGGCCATTAAAATCTGGTCTGATACCACGGCCCTGTCGATCTCAGCGGTATCAGTTTGTGAGACTCAACTCGAGCAATGCGGATCAGTTCGAGGCTCTCAGAAATAGCAGCCTCGTGAAAAAGTTAAACGATCACCCAGAGGTCGCAAATGCTATCATGAAGACCGCCATGCTCATACAGGAGAGAGGACTACTATCTCCTGGAGAAAAGCCTAGTTTTTTCACGCAGATGAAGATCATGGCGGATAAAGAGGTTCGAGAACAGGTCGGCAACAGTATGTGCTAAGTCTTTCAATTTTTCAAGGTATGACCGGTCTAATATTTGCATAGTTCAAGCTGCGATGGATAAAGCAGGGTTGAAACTTTCTGCGGAAGAGTAAGATCAGATCAAAAAGAGTGTGATATATTAGAGAGGAAGTATGCTAATAATATCCTTTAGCCTTAAAGGTTTGATGACGTTGATGCAGGACAAGCCGGAGTAAGAACGCATTTGCATGGTTCTGTAAATATAGACTGTATTTCTAAACTTGGTATTTTTTATATTTCTGCCCATTTATTATATACGAGTAACATTTAATTGGATATGGACGCATTTCTTGCCAAGTATGACAGCAGATCGACCTTGGTAACAATATGTATAGGTCTTACCCCATCTGAAGTTCTTTCTGTCACAACAGCAGAAGAATTGTGCTCGAAGAATCTATTCAGTGCGGACAACGGTGTATCTACTGTGATCTCATTGAACTGTCGCTTGATGTTCTTACCGGCAGGAGTACTGGCAGCAGCATTAGGGTCAGCAGACTGAAAGTCGGAAAGCCTGCGGAAATCAAGCATAACAGCACTCACTGGTGAGTCCATAGAAGCTCTACCTCGAGAAATATACGATAGAATCTGACCAAGTGTAGCCAGTCCGACCAACTTGCCTTGTTCATTTGCAACAGGAACTTGATCGAAGCTCTTCTCTCTTAAGAGATCAATGGTCTTAGAGACAGAAGAGCTTGTCTTGACGGTTACCACAGGCTTCAAGTTCAAGTCGGAAATAACGGCACCCTTGTACTGTGACTTTTTTTGGTTCTGAGCGGCAAGAGTTGCATCATCCACAAATCCATTGTACTGCATCCAATCGTCATCAACAAACTTGGTCAAATATGATCGCACTGAGTCTGGCAGAACTACAACAACGACATCGCCCTTTTTCAAGTTTTTGGCAATTTTTAATGCTGCAGCAAGAGCGCTTCCACTACTGCCACCAACAAGCAGTCCCTCTTCCCGGATCAGTCTTCGGGAGAGTAAAAACGACTCTCGATCTTCAGTCTTGATCCATTCATCAACAACAGATCTGTCAAGAACATCAGGAATGAAGTCATAACCAATTCCTTCGACTTTGTAACTCTCCACGCTGTTGTTGAGCGACTCCGGCACAGCCAGAATCGATCCCTTCGGGTCAGCACCAATGACTTTAATTTTTGGGTTATGCCTTTTGAGGGCCTTAGAAATACCCGTGATAGTACCACCAGTCCCTGCGCCAGCAACCAAGTAGTCTATCTTACCTCCTGTCTGCTCCCAGATCTCTTCACCTGTGCCATATTCGTGGGCTAGCGGGTTGTCCAAGTTCCCGTATTGATCAAGGATAACAGCATTGGGAATCTCCTTCTCTAAGCGCTTAGCAACACCAATATGTGACTCCGGCGCATCCCATGCTGCTTCTGTAGGAGTTCGCACAATTTCGGCACCCAAAGCCTTCAAAACACTAACCTTTTCGTTGGACATTTTCTCAGGCAACGTAATTATGGTCCTGTAACCACGAACGGCTCCGACAAGGGCAAGACCAATACCAGTATTTCCAGAAGTAGGCTCAATCAGCGTGTACCCTGGTTTGATTCGGCCGCTTTTTTCAGCCTCGAGAACCATTCGTTTGGCAATTCTATCCTTGACTGATCCACCAGCATTGAAATATTCAACCTTGCATAGGATCGTGGCTTCGATCCCAAGTGATTGAGGAATACGATTCAGCCTTACCAGTGGAGTGTTTCCAATCTGATCTAGAATGCTTTCTAGGATCTGATCAGAAGGCATCTTTTCTGGTCTTAAAGAGTTGTTTGAGGAAGTTCAATGATTGGAGAAGAGTATGTGGCCTTGGAAAAGTTACGTTGTTCTCCGCTCATAACCGAAATGGCTCCGGGTCCAGCTAGCAGTGTGTGTGCATCGTTCAAGAATCCAGATTCGTTCAATTGAGTCTCGCGATTTTTATGGCCAAGCGACAAGAAAGAGACCCTTTTCCCTATTGTTCTGAGTACTGACTTGGCTGCGAAAAGCCAGTCTCTAACAAAAAATCTCGGCTTTACTGCATGCATTCTCATCACTCGCATAGCGGGCAGTTCTGCCAGCATGCTAAAGATAACCTAGAGGACATTGTCAGACATGCTGTCAAGCTCAAGTTTTCAGTCTACTGCTTGACGGAACACATGCCCCGTACGGATCTGAATCATTTTTATCCCGAGGAAAAAGAGTCAGGGACTACGCTAGAAAGCCTCCGACAGACGTATGACAGCTTTTACAAGCGCGCACGTGAACTGCAGGAAAAATATAAAGATCAGATTACTCTTTTAGTGGGATTAGAATCAGAGTCAATTACTGACAGCTATCATACTCTTGTTAGTAGTCTACGCTTGAAGTATAACCTCGACCTGGTGGTGGGGTCAGTACACCATTGCAACACATTTCCAATTGACTTTGACTCGGTACAATGGCAGAATGCGCTTAAGTCCATTCCTGAAAGAACTGTGGAGGGACTTTATGAATGCTATTTCGACACTCAATACACGATGTTGACCCAGGTCCAACCCGAGATTGTTGGCCATTTCGATCTTATAACCCTTTTTGCGCCCAACAATACTCTGCCAGAGTCATTCCAGTCCTGGGTGGGTGTTTGGCATAAAATATGCAGAAACATTGATTATGCTGTGTCTGCCGGGTCAATGTTTGAGATTAATTCGTCTGCTGTTCGGAAGGGCTGGTCAACTCCATATCCATGCGCGGAAATTGCTAAAGAGATCATAACACGAGGTGGTGAGTTCTGCTTAAGCGACGATTCGCATGGTATAGCACAGGTAGGACTCAATTATCACAAGTCTATAGAATATTTAAAATTACTAGGAGTCGAAAGGGTTGGCTATTTGACAAGAGCTCAGAGCGGGAAAATAGTACGACAGCATATTACGGTTGCAGAATTGCAAACATAAAAACTTGTCAACGTATGTAAAAAAAATCAAATCATGATCAAAGGATTAGCATTATTGAAGTCGTTAATTATAATTTAGACAATGATAAAAGGTGAAAATTTAAGATTCTAATATGAGCGACCGAACAGCGTATAAGCCTTGGGGGTGTTTCCACAACCAATACATTTGGCTTCAGGACTGAGCTCCTTCTGATCGAAGGGGATGCACAAACTCTTAGCACCCATGCTTGGAGCCTTCTCGTCAACTGCTTCGTCATCGTCTCGTCTGGCAGTTTGCTCCTTGATGTAGTCTTCACACGATTCCTCTCCGCAAAAGGGAGCAAGGATAACATTCTTTTTGTTTAATAGAGGAGTCATCTGGTCGAGCACCTCACATTCTACAATATGTTCGTCGAAAGATTTCTTGGCCTTGCTATACAAGTCCTTCTGGATAACCTCGAGAAGCTCCGGCACCTTAGTGGGGATATCAGAAATGGCAATCACAACCTTTTCACCGTTATCTCGCCTGACGGCAACAATTTGGCTCTTCCTCAAGTCAGCAGGACCGAACTCGACACGAAGGGGAGTTCCGTGCAACTCAGCATCAGCAAATTTCCAACCTGGAGAATAGTTGTCTCTATAATCCCCAACCACCAAAACCTTGGAATCTTTCAAAATTGTCTCAACCTTCTTAGCCCCCTCAATGATAGCATTTCGCTCTTCAACAGGGGTCTTCGCAGTCAGACCACATGGGATTACTACTGCCTGAGTAGATGCAACACGAGGAGGAAGCACAAGACCCTTGTTGTCCGAGTGAATCATGACCATGACACCAATAACTCGAGTTGATAAACCCCATGAGTTCTGCCACACGTGAATCTTGGGCTTATCAGCACCGTCGGGATTTTCGACAGAGATATTGAACATCTTCGAAAAGTTTTGTCCCAGGCAGTGTGATGTTGCTCCTTGAATGCCTCTACCAGTTGTCGGGATGTAGCCTTCAACTGTAGTCGTAAACAGACTGCCAGCGAATTTCTCCTTGGCCGTCTTCTTACCAGGAATCACAGGAACCGCAAGTAGGTCTTCGTAGATGGCCTTATACCAGTCAAGGATTTGCAGTACCTCCTTGTTTGCATCATCAAATGTCAAGTGCGCTGTGTGTCCTTCTTGCCACAGAAATTCACGAGTTCGCAAGAATGGCTGGGGATGCTTGAATTCCCATCGAACGACGGAATTCCATTGGTTGAGTTTTAGAGGCAAATCACGATGAGACCTTATCCATTTGGCATAGTATGGATACATGACAGTTTCTGATGTAGGACGGATTGCAATATGCTCTTCTAACTCCGAGGAACCAGCTCGAGTAACCCAAGCCACTTCGGGTGCAAAACCTTCCAAATGGTCTTTTTCTCTTTCCAATACTTTGCTGGAAACGAACATGGGGAAGTATGCATTACGAACACCTATGGATTTGATGCGCTGATTGAAATAATCCTGGATTGTTTCCCACACTGAGTATGAGTTGGGTCTCATAATATAACATCCCGAGACATCATAATATTCCAGCATTTCTCCTTTAACCAGGATTTGGGCGTACCAACCCGGGAAATCAAGATCCTTATCCAGAGTAATGCCAATCAATGCAGCACCGTCGATTTTCCCTGATTGAGCGGTAGCAACCTCCTTCTCTGCACTAAGAAGCACAGCAGGAGGTGCAGTGGCTTCGCCAGCTTTCGAAAAGTCCACAACAGTAACATCTGCCTCAATCGACTTGTAGTACTTCAGGAGCTCGCCAGCTTCAGTAAATAGGGTCTTCGAAGCTGAATTAGGGTGGATTGCAAGCTTTGATTCAGGTTCCTGCTCAAAAACAGCATCCAATACAATCTTCACCTTGGAGGCATTAGCTCGCGTGACAGATAGGGCACATACTTCAGTAGGTGCAATACCATCAAAAAATTCTGCTATCAAGTCTGCGGAAGCCAGCCGAGGATCCTTGACTCCAACCGCCTTTGCCACCGCAGAAGATGGAGTTGCGCTTGAGTTCAAGGCAACTAGGACGACTGGCACAGGAGCCTGTGACTTAGGAGTTTTAGGCTTGAACACTAGAACCTTAGTCAATTCGTAGGGATACCCTGGATCGTGGGATTTCAAGATATCTGCCCATTCATCGTTATTAGAAGGCGTATCATGAGAGATGGAAAGAGATGATAAATCTAAATTCTCTAAATCAGACATCTCTATGTCAGGATGTATTTGGATGAGGGTTGGAGTAGCTTTATATCACAGGAGCTCGAGTTTTGGTGGCCTGGAGAAAACATATTCAACGTATTTTTCCAATTTCAGTCATCCCCGCCGCCCCTTCAGTATGCGGTAAGGAACCACAAGATTATGTTAGCCCTACACTTTCAATCTATTCAATTACAGTAATGCCTGCATATCAGTCGGGTATATGACGAGAGCCTAATAGTAGACATTGAGTTAGCGATACTGGATTTCCCTGGAATATGTTCAAGCTCGCACAGTATGATGATTGCTCAGAACTGTGACAGCCGCGCTAGAATGCTACTATTAAGTTGAATGAAGAACTCACTGCTTCCAATACAGATACATCTACGATCATTGCATCAAATTTGATTCCTTAACGTGATTGTTCAATGCGTTTCTTACTGTTCGCGTACGTTGAATACTTATATCGGAGGCCTTTGCACCGAGGATGAGACCGCCATATTGGTCTCAATTGAGGGTTTGAAGCACTTAAAATGTATCATGAGCAATACTCAGCGCTCTCTGATCATTTCTATTAATTTCAGGGAAGCGCAAGCTACCTGAAGCTGCTATATGGTCAAAAGGAATAAATGCATATGTGTTCTCACCAGTTATACCATATACGTATATTGCATGACGCATACACCATAACAGACAAACTCCTTTCACACTTATGCAGTCACGCTTAAGCCGCATTGTAAGGGGCTGACATGCCACAGTAGTTGTGGCTGTTTTTATTTATGCCATTATCTAAAGCCATGGCTTGATGCACTCAGATAACGTACTTGCACGATTTAATTTCTGCCATGACGATTGTGTCTGCCAACTTTACCTGCGATTAAATAAAAGGCTGGCAAACTAGGAGGTCGATAAGAGTGTGACAGAATATGCAATATTCGGCCGTATATTAGATACAGGCGCTCAAGGATACAGATATATAAGAATTACTTTCTAGGAAATGGTATCGTCCACGTTGCCTAGTGCTATTACCAGAGGAAGTCTGCTGCTTGGCAGATATGTCGGAGAAACCTGATCTCAAGTCGATCGTCTGAAAATATATGATCAGACAATCCCACTGTGCCAAATAATAATTGTATTCTCTGGGAATAGGTGACAGCGTTGGTATGAAAGGCAGATATTTATTGAGAGCTTGAATTTGATGAAGGATCTCACCATATTTCTTATAAAGGCTATATTTGGGCTAGTGCGCTCAAAATGGACGCAGCATATTGTGTTCATCAGCCTGAGTTTCAGATTATTAAATAATGGTGCAAAAATAACTTGAACTCGGATCTATTCAGCTGAAACTGGACTTTTGAACTTGGGACGCTTGAAAATGTTGTCGTAACCTCCATTAAGAAGAACACAACAACATGGCGATGCCTCTCCATGTGGAGTCTGGAGTTTCAGGTTGATGTGGTTCCAAGGTACATTACTTCAAAAGCTCTGATAGTGCTTTGGTGGAGTGATTAGTGCGCAAAATACTTTTTTCAAGATTTTGGCTCACTAAAACAGCTGGTCTTGATCAAACCAATTCTCTTCCTAATGCCACTAGTTAAAATATTGTGACTTTTGTATATGACAGAGACTTTTGTCAGATTTTCAGGGATTTGGTGCTTGCCATTGCTGAGGTTGATGCGGCAAGAATCTGATCATATGCCTTAAATATACAAATAGGCTAGCATCAATACGCTGCAAATCCTTATTTAGCGGAAGGTGTTATTAAATAGATACTTAGGCTGCCAACATCGGGGCTATTTTGGAGTTTACAGGTTCGCTGTCGTGTAGACTGCCGTTGAAACGGCTTGTACTATATTCAAAATCCGAGTAATGAGGAAACTGTATTGCAATACTGAGGTATGTTGAGTTCATTAGATTGAAGCTGAAGAACCGTTCACATGAGACGCTGTACCAAATTTCGGGCACATGCCACGGTAATATGAAGCCAATCCGTCCACTAAGCTACCATACAATAGATTAACTTATATAAAATATGTAGATTTCTAATCCAATGAGGCTCTGTGATAGTCGCTGGAGTGGCATTTTTTCAGATCACTGACCCCACTAGGAAGAGTCATAAGATAGGGGCTGATAAGATATTTCAGTTTATCAAGAACTCCGACGAAACTCAACTTTTTTTCAAATCGGATAATTGAAACACAACCCCAAAGTCCAGCAGCTCTAAAAAGGTTCCGAAACTCGAAAATTGATATGTCTGGAATTGAGGAGTCATTGGAAAGTCTTTCGGTAAAGGATATTCCTGAGAACGCGGTTTTCGTTAACGAAAGTGCGGGTTCTGATCTTTCTGGCAACGGATCGAAGGTCAGCCCTTTTCAAACACCAGCACACGCGTTATACAGCACCTCTTTGGATACGCCTCTTTTTGTGTTCAAAGGTGAGTCGTATGAGCCAATTTCTCCATCGGCCCTGAAGAAGGCAAAAAAGGGCGCTGATGGACTAGTAAAGAAGGCCGAGAAAGCTGCAAAACTCGAGCAGCAGGCAGCTGAGAAGAAATTAGAAGATGCCAAGAAGCTAGAGGCCTCTAAAAACATAGTCATTAATGAAGACCCTTCTCTTCCTAAGGCAAAGACTATCAAGCTAAGGGCTGCTGCCGACAACCGCGAGAAACGAGTTCGAGTTCAGGGCTGGATTCACCGACTGAGAGTACAGAAGGGCGTTGCATTTATCGTCCTTCGGGATGGTACTGGATTCATTCAATGTGTTTTGTCCGGGGATCTTGCAAATGTTTACTCAACCTCTACTCTTACTATTGAGACTTCCATTGTTCTTTATGGCATTATTATGCCTGTCCCTGAGGGTCAAACAGCACCAGGAGGCCACGAGCTTATCACTGACTACTACCAAATTGTTGGCCTCGCACCCTCTGGCGATGAAGCTTTCACTAACAAGATTCAGGAATCTGCCGACCCGTCTATTTTACTGGACCAGAGACATTTGACTCTTCGAGGAGAATCTCTCTCAGCTATTATGAAGGTTAGAGCAGCATTTTTGCGAGCCATTAGAGATGTTTACCACGAGGAAGGATTGCTGGAAGTGACTCCTCCTTGTATGGTACAGACTCAGGTCGAGGGTGGCTCAACTCTGTTCGGGTTCCAGTACTATGAAGAAGAGGCATACTTGACCCAGTCTTCACAGCTTTATCTTGAAACTTGCATTCCTGCCTTAGGAGATGTTTACTGTATCCAAGAGTCATTTAGGGCAGAAAAATCTCATACTAGACGCCACTTAAGTGAATATACTCATATCGAGGCTGAGCTTGGTTTCCTGACATTCGAAGATATGCTGGTGCATATTGAAACTTTGATCTGCGACAGTGTTGACAAGGTTCTCAACGATCCAGTAGCAGGACCATTGGTCAAGCAGTTGAATCCTAAATTTGTGGCCCCAAGCAAGCCTTTCATGAGAATGGAGTATATCCATGCTCTGGACTGGCTCAACGAACACGGTGTTCTTAACGAAGATGGAGAAACGTTCAAGTTTGGCGACGATATTGCTGAAGCTGCTGAAAGGAAAATGACTGATACCATTGGAGTGCCAATATTTTTGATTAGATTTCCACTGGAGATTAAGTCGTTTTACATGAAGAAATGTGAGGACGACCCAAGAGTAACCGAAAGTGTGGATGTCCTCATGCCGAACGTTGGTGAGATCACGGGTGGGTCGATGCGTATTGACTCTTTGGACGAGCTTCTAGCTGGATTTAAGCGAGAAGGCATTAACCCTGCTCCATACTACTGGTTCTCTGATCAAAGAAAGTATGGATCATTCCCACATGGTGGCTATGGTTTAGGTACTGAGCGAATCCTCGCGTGGCTTTGCGACAGATTCACCGTCAGAGACTGTACATTATATCCCAGATTTACTGGCAGATGTCGTCCATGATTTAAATTTTGGTATTAGTGGTCGTTTTGCTTTTGAAGAATAATCAATCATAACGTTACAGATAATAGAACTAAAGTTTGCAACCTCCCCTGTACTCCCTAGTAGACCATAGATTCAAAGATAAAAACAGATAAGTTTATATATATAAAAAAAAGATAGAAAATTTCCAAAGTACGCCCGCATTGTCGTGATTGCTTCGTAAGTCATGAATTAAATAGAGCAAAACAGCCATTTGCTTAACCAGCCACTTGTAGTATACCAGACCGTCTCCCGATTGCATAGCCTGCACTGAAGCTGATACCTGCAACTAAGGATATGCCTGCCGCAGCGATAGTTATGGTCGTGAGATCCACTGACGCGTCAAGTGACTCAGTTCGAGCCTTCCTTTTTGCCCTCTTCAGTCTTCGCTGCTCGCTGCTCTTCTCCGGTTTAGCAGGAGAACCACAAACAGCTGATGTAGAACAGTTTCCCGCTTTCTGCTTTTCCATTTCATTATCAGATATCAACCTGATTGAGTTCATGGCCAGCCTGGACCCCACTTTGCGGGGCAGCCCTGAGCTTGAGTTTTTGGAGCCATAGGGCATTTTATCAGTTACAACGGCTTCACCCGATATAAGAGTAGACAGAGACGTCCCCAAATCCACGTCTACCGTAGCAGCAGTACCAGCCAGCTGTGGACGTTTGCTGTGGCGTTCCTCATCTTCACTGTCAATGTCGTCCAGCTCATCGTCATCTTCATCTTGCACATAGTATTCGCTAGGAATTATCAAGCTATCCCCACTAACTTCTCCATCATCCACGTCGACATAGAAATTCCCATACGTTGTCAAAGGGGTACCATTTGCAGAAGGTGGAGGTTGATTCAGATCTATCCAGGAGTCTTCAACGTGGTCACAGTTAGCAATTTAGAAGGCACACAGCAACAACAGCTATCTTATCACAGATAAACGCTCACCTTCTATTCCAGAATTCAACCTTTCAAGATATGCCTCACGAGCCGCTCTTATGCGATCAGAGTTCGGCATGATATAAAACAGAGCACAAACTTAGATATTCCTAGAAATATAAATAAATAGAGAGTTGTTGACCAGATACGAGAGGAGAGGGTCGATGTCGACCAGAACATCCCCAACATGCGCCCCTAATTAAAATAAATGTGAGCCGCACCAGCATCCCGGCAGCAGCGATTCTACACGTGATACATCGGATCGGATTTTTTTAGTCGTGTTAGCATTAAACTGTGACTATCATCGCTTTTAATGCGTATCCTGGGGCTTAGATATAGAGCAGGGCATATCAGATATTATGCAACGATTCGATCTATATTAGAGACGCCGGTCCTGAACGAGCCAGTGACAGCCAATGGCTGGGTTCGATCGGTTCGCAAAATGAAACAGGTTGGATTTGCCGAGATTACAGATGGAACGTGCCCTGATACTCTTTCTATTGTGCTCAGCCCACAGGATAGCAAGAAGTTGAGCACTGGTGCTTGTGTTCATGTGGAAGGAGTTCTAAGAGAATCGCCGGCAAAGGGCCAGTCTGTTGAGGTCGTGGTGCCAGAAGGCGGTGATAATTTGAACGTTTTAGGGCCTTCTGATTCAGGATATCCGTTGCAGAAGAAATATCACAGTCCAGAGTTCCTTCGAACAATTCCACAATTTAGGTGGAAAACCTCCAGAAACTCGAGCATATTGCGATATAGATCATACGCTCGGTCCAAGATAGCCGAGTATTTTGAAAGCAAAAGTTTTGTGGAAGTCAATTCGCCGATCATTACTTCGTCAGACTGCGAAGGTGCTGGAGAGGTTTTCAGCATTTCCGCAGATTCCAGCAGAACCGAAGAGCAGTTCTTTTCGAAGCCACAAGCTTATTTGTCCGTATCTAGCCAGCTTCATCTGGAAGTCTACGCAGCAGCATTGAGTCGGGTGTGGAACATGGCCCCTGCTTTCAGAGCTGAGAGAAGCGATACTAGTCGACATTTGAGTGAATTCTGGATGGTAGAGGCAGAACTGGCTTTTACAAGAGACTTGGACGATGTTCTTGATATCTCTGAAAACATGATCAAAGCCACAGTTCCAAGAGGGAAGATCCAACAGGATCTACTCTCATCTATGCGTGATCAGGCGAAGGGCGAAATATTGCAATCACGATGGAACTCGGTATCTCAATCTAAATGGCCTAGGATTACATACACCGAAGCCATACGTCTGCTCAACGATCAGGCAGAAACATCCAGCCTCAGCCCTTTAGAATGGGGCCAGGACCTGCCATCAGAGCATGAGAAGTATTTGGCTGGCACTATATTTCAAGGCCCTGTCTTTGTGACTCATTATCCATCTTCAATAAAGCCCTTTTATATGAAAAAATCAGGTTCGGAATCAGATACTGTTGCATGTTTTGATCTGCTGGTACCAGATGCAGGTGAATTAATAGGAGGAAGCCTCCGTGAGGACGACTATGGAGTTCTTCTTAACTCAATGAAGTCGGCAAACATGAGTATAGAGGACCTAGGCTGGTATCTGGACCTCAGAAAGTACGGAAGCTTTCCTCACGGCGGATATGGGCTTGGCTACGAGCGATTGATCTGCTTTATGTGCGGTGTCGAGAACATACGTGATGCAATTGGCTTCCCACGCCATTATGGAAGCTGCGTATGCTAGAATTGTAAAAACTATAATGTAAATATCCCTAATAGATCCATGTTAATAACTTGGCATATAGGAACCATCCCGCCCCACCACACAAAATTGCGAGCAAAATGGGCTGGACTATATCTTTCGGAAGCACACCAAAGAGTAGCGGACTTATTATAAGTTCACTGCGTATAGGGCGTGGATGGTCCATGATATCTTTGATATGAGAGTAGTAGTCAGCTCTAAATGTCAACCCAATGTAACCTTCTTCATATGTTATATCAAAATCTGCGGGGTCAGAGGCTGGCCAGCAGACTCTGACTTCGTAGGACCTGCCCAATTCAGCGTCTACCTCAAACCAGACGTGACTAGCCTCACCGCGGGGCAATGGATTCAAAACTGTAACTATTGAGCTTTGAGCAGCTGTCAGCTTTCCATGAATTGGCCTGGGGTCGGTTAAATCCGCGCCCTGATGCTGGAATTTGACACTCTCAGTATTCGCTGCGACTATGCCTACGACAGAGGCTAGTACTACCCAAGCCTGTGAAAAATGCCTCATTAAAGTCAACTTCCTGGCAGTTTTGAAGTGACGGCACGTATTATCAATTGACAATTAGAGTGAAATATAAAGTCAGCCGCAGCTGCAAACATCGCGAAAAAAGGCTCAGTAGAGTGAAATGCAGATCAGATCAGAATTCATAGCCAAAACATCGAGTACATATTTATTAATATGTTTTGAGTCCATAGCAGAGATATTAATATATATATATATATGATCCAAAACTAGTACGTATGCCAGCGCTTTAGCTTTCTTCGTTATGTCATAATTGCTAATGAGAAGCTGTGACGGGTCGGGTTCTCGGCACCACTTCAAAGGGCTCAATCCGCCTAGATACCCCACAGCTAACTTGAGAACCTAGGTTCCTTTAAGTACGACACTTTGGAACGAACGAAGTTTAAGCTCTATCTATAACGATGTCCGCTATAAAGACTGGGTCAGAGGTGATTGCGGAAGCCCTGGTGCAATTAGGCGTGACACATATATTTGGAATAGTGGGCATTCCAGTGATAGAGGTTGCCGAGGCCTGTATTGCAAAAGGCCTTAAGTTTGTTTCCTTCAGGAATGAACAGGCTGCCACCTATGCTGCTACTGCATATGGATATCTAACTGGAAAGCCCGGCGTAAGCTTGGTAGTGGGAGGACCAGGAGTGATCCACGCAATGGCAGGCATAGAGAATGCCAATGCTAACTGTTTTCCCCTCCTGCTGCTCGCCGGCTCTTCGGAGACTCACCAGAGAAGTAAAGGTGCCTTTCAAGAATTGGACCAGGTTGCGCTATTAAAGCCTCATACTAAGTTTGCTGGCCAACCAGCAAGCATATCGGCGGTACCGAGCTTCCTTGAGAAAGCCTACCGAACTTCGTACTTTGGAAGACCAGGCTCTACATATGTCGATCTCCCTGCCGACATAATTCAAGGAAAGGTAGATAAGAGTCGGTTGAGTATAAATAAACCTCCAGGACCTGCCCCAAAGATGTTAGGTGATCCCGAACGGATATCCCGTTCAGTCCGAACTCTCAAAGAAGCTAGGTTCCCTCTCCTTATCATTGGGAAGGGCGCGGCATACGGAAAAGCAGAGGATGTAATTAGGCGTTTCCAGTCCATGACTGATATTGCGTTTCTACCTACTCCTATGGGAAAGGGCGTAATAAGTGATGACCATGAGCTGAACGTTTCCGCTGCCAGATCTGCAGCGTTGAGGGAGGCCGATGTAATTGTTCTGCTTGGAGGTCGATTGAACTGGATCCTTCACTATGGAGATGAACCAAAGTTTAGAACCGGCGTGAAAATCATTCAGGTTGACGTATCCCCTGAAGAGCTTGGGAATAACTCAGGAAATGCCGAACTTGGGATTGCTGGCGATATCTCAATGGTAGCGCAACAGTTAATTGACGGTATAGGGCAGTGGAAATCTCCTAAATTGCCAGTCTCAGTTCAGCAAGTTAAGATGAGAAACCAGGGGAAGGCCATAAAGATAGAATCAGTCACTACCACTCCGATTAAATATCAGCCTGTATACAAGGTGATTCGGGAAACATTAGCCAACCTGACGAGCCAAAATATTATCTATGTGTCTGAGGGTGCCAATACGATGGATATCTCGAGGACGTCGTTTCCGCTGGTCAATCCAAGGACAAGGCTGGATGCAGGCACGAATGCTACAATGGGACTCGGAATGGGTTATGCGATTGCTGCCAAAGCTGCGCAACCGGATGATCTAGTTGTGGTCATTGAAGGAGACTCTGCATTCGGATTTTCGGCCATTGAAGTGGAAACTGCTGTTAGGTCCAAGCTACCTATGATAATTTATGTCATGAACAATAGTGGTGTATATCACGGAGTCGATCCTGCTAGGTACTCATCTAGCGAACCTCTCCCATCCACGGCCTTGCAACTTAACACTGAATACCACAAGCTTGCTGAGTCTCTCGGTGCTCAAGGATATCTGGCTGCTACTTTGGAAGATGTCGAATCTGCCACTCGTGCAGCTGTCGCATCTAACAGTGTGGCAGTTATTAATGTTATTATCGATTCTGGCAAAGACAAGAAACTGGAATTTGGCTGGATGGCAAGCACAAAGCCCAAGATCTGAGCACATACATATAAATAAACGAGATTAACATAGCTATACCAACCGTAATTGATAAGCGTGAAATAGTATGAAAAAAAATAAAGATCTATCAACTCTTGGATGAATCTTTGGAATTTCCAATTTTATCATGTACCCAGCTCTTGAAATCATCTATGGCATCTGACGCACCTTCTTCTAAAGAATGCAGCCATTCAGATAATCGGGTCGATGTACCCTCTGGAGACTCCTCCTCTCCAGAGTTAGGCGAGCTGGGTGGTTCAGGAGTACCTTTAATCCCAGTATCCCCAGAAGACTCTGGCCCATCCGGAAAAACAGGAGAGTTAGAAGCATTGCTAGATTCGCCCGGTTCGGATGCAGACAAAGATTTATCGTCCTCATTCTTAGCTTCAGCAGCATCACCTTGATAACCAAATAATTCATCAAAAGTTGAGTTAATTTTCAATATTTCCGTATGAAAATCAACATTAGGATAGGGCAGAGAATCATGCCAGTTATCTGGCAAGTGGCCAAGAGCCATGTGCGCCGAAGCACCATCATTTGCGGCTGGTACCAAATGAAGCGTATCGCAAACAATATTATAGAGATCAACGTTTGGAAATGGTTCATAAAACTGCTTTGACGAAAAATAAGGTCCAGCAGCTACAAACAGTGCCCGCATCAGGCTTTCACTATTGTTATACCCATGCACACCGAAAGGCTGATAAGTACCACCCATCTTTTTCAGCTGATCCCGGGTTGTTATAGACCATCCAATACTGGGAACTATCCACAACGGTGCAAGTCTTGACTCATATTTACTCTTGATACCACCGAAATTCCATTCTTTCGGCATATTGTCTTTGAGATACACAGTCCAGGATTTATCAGAGGGCTGCTGCTTCATCAAAGATTCATAGAGTGGCAACACGTCATTCTCATTCTTGGGTCGAAGACCTACAAGAGGCCAACCATCAATGTGCGCCATTCTGTCGGTCTGTAACAAGTCTTCGAGAAATATCAAACGGCTATTGGAAGTAGGGGCCATACCATGGTCTGAAACCACCACGAGATTTACAAGATTGTGTAGGTTACGATCTTTCAGCCCTTGTACCAATTCTCCGATTAAGTTATCAACATCGGCAAGGGCCTCCTTTATCTCAGGTCCTGAGATTCCAAATTGGTGGCCCAAGGTATCCACATTCGGAACGTACGTCAAAATTAACTCTGGACGATCGGCAATCTCACGATCAATCCATTCAAAAACTCTGTCACGCTTTCTGAACAGTTCCTCTGTGCCATTGAATTTATCGACCTCCATGGGACCACCAGACTTCCAATGGACTTCGCTCCCTGGCCACATATGCACTGCTGATGTCACACCTTGCATGAACGCAGTCTTCCAAATCGCTTCACCTCCCCACCACTCCGGCGAAAGGCTCTGCGAAGGTTTAGTGTTGAAAAATTGCTTACCGATAATCGGGTCAAAAAATGTATTGCCGATAATGCCATGATTGATCGGATACAGTCCAGTTACTAGAGTCCAATGATTTGGGAATGTTGAAGAAGGAAAAGAGGGCTGCATATATGGAGCAGCGCTATGCTGAGTGAAGAGGTCATGAAGGTTTGGCGTCCACTCCTCGCTAACATAATGCGGGTGGAAGCCGTCCAAAGACACCACCATTGTTGTGGGGAAGAAGCTATGCGTACCATTTGATAGCAGCCGCTTCTTGATCTTTTTATTCTTGCCGTCATCTTTCGGCCTGTTAGGGCTGATAATATTGGAAAAAAGGAGTAGTCCGGCTAGTACAACAACAATGAATAACAAAAGATGCATTTTGCGCAGAAATGAAGTATTTCGCCTTCGTCGCTTATTCGGCTGAGTCTCAACATCGATTTCAATATCATCACTATGGTCAGAATCTTCCTCTTCGTCTCTTGGTGAGAATGTGTCCAACCTATGCGGTTTTGTTACCGCTGGCTTCCCGTCCGGCAAGCTCTGGTATTTAGCTCCAAACTTTACCTTCTTTTTGGGTAGAAACGACCGAATAGACGGTATTCGCGGAGAAGAGCCAGCTGTGTTTTGTCGTACGGCCTGCAAAGCTTCGTCATCAGCTCTCAGTAAATCTCTGTCACGATCAGAGACCCCAGCAGCACCGCCCATGACAATATCTGCCTCGTCCGTCTCATCGTCAGAAACAGGATAATCTATAGAATAACGACTCGACATTCTCTATATTGGATCGACTTCAGCGTATCTAAAAAGGCTCGCAAGATCTAATCTTGCATACCTAATTTCAGATAAGGGTTAGATGCGCCTAACTTCAAAGGTTTATTACTTTTAAGTATTATTAAAAGAAAGCGCGCGCTTCACTAAGATTCCCAACAAGGTACTTCACGTCAAAACGCTAATCCGAAGAAAACCCACCCAATAATTAAAAACGGCAAGGAACGGATTTATACTCCAGAGTTCGATATTGACTGGCATAGCGTATTAAAAGCGCCAGTTAACTTTTGTTTACAATATCAATTATATATATATATATATAGTTGTGGGGAACGTATAAGAGTTATTTCCCGTAATTCGCACGCTTCCCGTCCCTATCGGTGTCCATAGATTGTCGTCAACTGAAATACTTGCGATATTCTCAGCTCCTGTCACAAATATAGTAATATAGTACACTCATTATCTAGTTTGTAGATGTTAATAATTTTGGCCCTAATTGTGAACCCGTCTTCCAAACACTAGTGACCCGTTCAGATCACCGCACTCACTCATCAACAACCCTTCAAAATTTCCCAATACCGATGCGGTGATATGAAAGTCTCTCCTAGCTCCAGATGTTTCATAACATGTCATAGGCGATCCTTTAATGTATATCATGGGCTATATCTACAGCTTGGACCCAGGTATAGTTCTTGTGATGCCACTACTGTTCGAGATCAGCCCAATCTCAGGCTTGGAACCAGCACTTCTAGATTCAACGGCCACAACGACGATCGGAAAGAACACAGAGTGGTTAGTGTCATACGTGTACCAGGGGAGACGAATGCCGACTGTGTGTTAAAAAACGACTTGTCTAGCAAGGTTCCAAAGATCGGTGAGTCGCGCCGAAGGTTTTATGAAGACCCCTACTTCCACTCATGCTCAGTACTATTGAGGGTACTAGCAGGTGGACCGAGCGATGAAGCAGTTCTTCAACTGCGAAATGTTTCCTTGAAGCCTGCTGACCTGGTTGCAATTCTTCAGCTTGCAGCGCCTACGGGCGCAGATTATCAGGGACAGGGGGTCTCTCACGTCCTATCTAATCTGTGTCTCTCTTCCGGCTTCAATATGGCAGATGAACTGGTCTTGAGCTGGTCTAGAGACCATCAGTCTGCAGATGAATATGCTCGACTTTTATGCTCTGTTTTCAATCTTGGGATATTTCCCTCATCGAGCCGAATCTACGGGCTCCTCTTCGGGCTATTTGATGATGCGGGTGCTATTCAGGATCATTACAGTATGCAGCTTTTACAGACGCTTATATCTTTTCTGAGGGATAGGGGTCTGTCCTCAATGCCTTCTGAGATGTTTCAGTTCCTTATAAAGAGGACCGGCAAATTTAATAGTGGAGGTATACAAGCATTCAAAAAGCTAATAGACTCCACAATCTCACTGAATCAGGAAGGCAACAGCTCATTGAAATTTCTGGGTAACGAGACATGGAAGAATGCCTTGCAGTATCATGAAGATCTCACTTGGACTCACCTGAGAGATTTCCTGCATACACATAATCTAGAGCTTGCGTCGTCTCTAATGCGAGAGATGGTGATGAAACAGAATTCAGCCAGCAGTATTATACAAAACAGTAGTTTGTTTGAGAATTATGAACCGCGCGATCTATTTTACGGTCATCTTCTGAAGGCATTGGTGGTGGAGAACCCGGAGCAAGAGCGACTTGTTATGAAGGCAGTACACCAAACTGGGATCACTCACCCAGTCGAATGGTATGTTGGAGTTATGTATAGCTATTTAAAGTCCAGGGATCTCAAGCGGGTATCCGATATACATGCTCTACTCGAATCTAAAGGAGCCACAAACTCGCTTTCCTGGTCGATTTACATATCTACGCTAGCTCTAAATGGGTTTGCAGATGATGCCTATCACGAGCTGCAGAACTTAACAAGTAGTGGATTTCGAGCAAGGGAAGAAGCCGTATTCCTTACCATTCAGTCTCATCTAAATGTGACTGGCCGGGCTGTGGCAGCTCGAGATGTTCATGGTCAGCACAAAATCCCTATGACTGAAATTATTTCTAGGCTTCGAAATCTTAGGATTCTTGGCCAAATTCTACCCCGAGATCGCTATCACGAGTTGCTTCATCTTATGGTTGACATGGAAACTAAATTCAAAGATATGCAAAACTTTGCGATAGGACTGGCAGGAGTGTACCTCAATAAAGACTTTGAGCTGAGCCATGGAGAAACTTTGCATGCCGCTCCACTGATAGATCAAACCGGAATTTCCAGTTTAGTTTCGAGGGCTATGGTTCCTGTGCAAGTATTTGACAGGAGAGCCCTGACAGAAATGGTAAAGTGGGGATTTTACAAAGCGCCCTCCAAACCGTGGAAGATTGTTACTCTTTTCAAAAATTTAGAGAGCATGGGTGTCGCAATCGACAGGGATTTTATTTTCAGTGCTGCAGATGAAGAGATTCAGAAGATACTCCTTGCACCGAATAACACTCTAAATGGGCGCACAATCGGGATATATACCCGTGTGCGTCAGACAATGCCTCAATGGCTACGGGCAGACACACTGAAAAAGTGCCTGGAATATTCCTGGAACGGGGTGCCTGTTAGAAAATGGTAAATCAATTTGCCCAAGTAATAGTGCATGGGTTCAGCATTCATATTTATACTGTAATGATAATCGTAAAAGCTAGATCCTTCTATGCGAAGGGAATGTCTATGTTCATTAATAATAATTTATTCTAAACAGCGTCATTTGTCAAGAGGCCCTCATCTTCATCTCCGCGAGAGTTTAACTGTGACAGAGGCTCAGATAAACGACGCGATAGGCGCCTAGAGTAGTGTGAATTTTTAACTTCTTCCGAGTTAACAAGTACCCAAACATCTCTTTTTGTCATTATTCCTTCCAGTTTCCCCATTGAAGTTAAGAATATATATCTAAGACCGAGTACCTGAACCATATTCACAATTAGCTGGATACTGGTCGATGGAGGCATAACTGTTGGCATAAAGTCGATGAAAGTGGACAAGTCAAGACGACTTTGAGGCGAAGATGACGATTCTGGGCCCAGGTTCTGCGTCATAATGCATGAAGCGTCTTCTTCCAAGCCAACGGCCTGACTGAGAGCAAACTGAAGCTCTCTTCGAGAGATTAATCCTACTAATGTCATATCAGTCGAGCTGGCAACAATTGGATACCCTTTGAAGTTCGTAGTAGAAAGAAGTGTCTTTAGAGATCCAACTGTTTCTCCCTCTTTCAGTATGAGAGCCAGTTCAGTCGCTGAAGTCATAACATCAGCAACAGGAGAGTCTGGCAAAGGATCATCCCCGGTCTTGTCAAGCAGCGGATATTCCATGTGGTGGATCCAAGTTTCGTATATACTCTTACGCCCAAAAGAATCAGCAACCCATTTAGAGACCATCACTCCCGCCATAATAGGTAGAACATAACCTAATGCACCTGTGAGTTCGAAGAGAATAACAACTGTTGAAACTGTCAGCCTAGTTGCCCCCGTGAAGGCCGAAGCTGCACCCACCAAGGCATACACACCAGGTGTGACACAGACCCCATCAGGAGGGCACGAAGCAAACAGAAAGAATCCTCTATGCTTTTCATGCCATGCTTGCATCAATAATCCAACTGCCCTGCCACCCAAAGCACCGACGACCATGGAAGGCATAATTATTCCAGCAGGTATTTCTATTCCAAAGGAATACGACGTCAGAATAAACCCAATAATGCAGGCTAAAACTAGCAGAAACAAAGTTGAGAACCAAAAGTCTACATCGCATAAATTCTCTGGGATAGCGCTACTGCACTCCTGGAAAAGGTACGATAGGAGCAGAGAGGGCTGTACTCTCAAATAAATATCTGGGAACGAGCAAAACCCAGTAATCAGAGAAACTGCAGCAACCTCTAACAAAGGATATTTTGAGGTCAGCGCAAATGACTTCCGCCATTTGGCGAATATCATATTAAGCTTAATCATGCCCGCACCATACAGTCCCCCAAACACACCTATGACAACAAATGGTAAAAGTTCAAATCTATGCCAAACACGATTATATATGACTTGAAACAGTACGAGCTGTCCAGTCCTAAACGGGTTCATAGTCTGCAATGTGATAGCTCCAGCAATAGCACACACAAAACTGTGCCACATAATCTTGTCGCTCGTATAGTACGACATAAGCTCAAGAGCAAACAGAACTCCTCCAATTGGCGCCCCAAACGCCACAGATATGCCAGCTGCAGATGCAGCTGAAAATATTTCTCTTTTTTTAGCCTCATTTTCTCGCAAGGGGGGGAGATAGTGCATTAGTATATTAGCACAGCAGCAGGCAACATGCACCAATGGTCCTTCTTTGCCAACCCACAAGCCTGCTCCTACAACAAGGCAGAGGCCGATGGCTTTGATTATCAGTGTCCTGTAGCCCAGAAAGCCTTTAATGACAAAACCACCCAGAACTGTTTTTATTTCTGGTATCCCGCTTAGTTTTGAATACGGGGCATAAGTCCTCACAAGGATACACGCTGCCGTACCAAACAGAAAAACAAAAACGGTATACAGAAAATATGCCAAGAGGAACGATCCAAACTCTGAGCGGATGTGAAATAAGTCGGGCCAGGGAACCCACCTGGGGCATTGGTCCATGACATCCACCCCTGAGCAGCAAAACCCTCTACTCAAGTAAAATGCCCCATGGCAATGGCCAAACTTTATGTCTCCTAGCCACTGAGAAACCACATCGATTCCAGCATCAATTATGCCGACCGAAATTCCAGTCAGTAACAGAACTATCCAAACGAGGCTAGAATCCAGAAGCAACAGGGCCTTACCACGGACACCTGCAAGGCCTTCAAGAGCCTTTTCACGATTCCGCTCTTTAGCAAATTCATGGTACCAATCGATAGCTGTAAGGTCATCATAAGGTAGTCGCTGTGATCTGAAGTCATAGTTCTCTGCGTACGTAAATGCACCATTATTATCTGGCGAGGAGTAGCTGTTAGCACTGACGTCTGGATGCTCTTGTATCTGGCTGAAGGACTTCAGTGCACTGCCAGATCTAGCTTCACTGCTCCCATCAATATGAACCTGTTGATTTTCGATGCCGTTGGCGCCTATTTCGAGATCCTGCTCAGGATCGTTTGTCGAGCCTTGAGCGCTTCCACCATAATAATAACCACCTACTCCTCCAGAGCCCAAACCCTCCGCCGACGATAACTCCAGGGCTGTAACAGGATAATGATGCGAGATAGGGGAACTTGAATAAGGGTTATCAGGACTATCTTCCTCCCTGTCGCTCATTTGCTCTGGGTGCAGGTTGTACTAGGAGCGAACTTTTACGTTTTTGTGTCCCTGCAGCTCGTAAGAGGTGTTGCCTTGGTTGCTAGAACTCAGGTTCCCATCTCTTGAGTTGTCAATGACCCAACTCGGGTGCGGGCAAGAGCGAAAAAACCAACAAATGAGGAGGAAAAACATGGACTTATGAGGTCCCATAGGTAAATTGAGCTCTGTTAGATTTTTCCTTTCTTCACTTCGCCATCCTTCGACAATCGACACTCAAGTAATCCACCCCGCGATCATATCGAGAGTTATCTTTGTTGGAGCGTGAAAGACGGATTTTTCATATAAGCATATACCCATCACGGTCCATAAGCTGATATTGCCTTGTGCAAGCTAGAAAAAAGTTTGTGCGAAGCAACCTTGTTTGTCAATTTCTATCTGGAAGGAGGAGGTCACATTTGCCACAATCGCATCACCAGACTAGAAATCTTTGCTAGGGCATACTGCACGTTCCTGATCTCGGATTGATTGGATCTGTGATGTTAGAACCACAGCAATACGCGGAGCACGCGCAGCATAGTACCGACGATGAAGGCTTCAATCGGATGGATATCGAACCGCAATCGTCACCTCAGGTAAGCCATGAGATTTCTGTGTCAATCTGTGTTTTTAACAGCTGGTCGTTAACATTTTGTGAAACTAGAGGAGAGCCGGAGATGCCATGTCTATATCTGCATTACTGACCACGAGTAATAGCGATGCAGCTACAGAGATACCGAGCGGCAACATTTCGAGCAAGATGTCCCTGAGTAGGATAACGGAGACTAGAGATAGTCCGCAGGACCAGGAGAGCCTTGACTCTGATTTTTACTTCGCGTCTGACCTTACTGATCCTCGCATGGCCAACTTAGTAAGTCACGCCAACAGTCAAGAATTCGCTGAAGAAAAAGAGAGATACATCACCTCTCTTAGGAAACGTATAGACAGAGTATTTGAACACGAGATTAATTCCCGAAGATCTCATAATTTGGACTCGCAACATATAGCGCTCGATAGACAGTCAGCGCGATCGGAGGCGCTGCGCCGATTTGCATACGGTGATCTTTCAGACAGGGCTATGAGCCACGTATTGAAAGCGGAGGACATTGAGCGCAAAGAAGAGCAGAAGCATAAACGGATAGACAGAAGAAAAAAGAAGATCGAGATAGCCGAGCTCAATGGAAATGGCAATAAGAAACCGAGCGCCGTGGATGATAAAGTAGCATTGGACATGGCTATTGATGCAAATCCTGAGGAAAATGGTAGCATAGATTCCTCTAATAAGGAGCCTGCTAACGGATCTGCCAAAAGACGCGAACGGCCAAAGCGTAAGAAGCCAGATCATGAAGAAGAAAGTACTACTGGACCTCGTACCCGAATACGGATATCGTCTCTTGCGAATAATGGTAGTGGCGATCCAGTATATGCACCGGGACCTGCAGATACTGATTCGAAGCCAGCGTTGAAAAGTGCTGCCAAGGTGCCATCTCAGAAGGAAGTACGCGCCATCGCGAGGCTGTATCAAAATACGTACGAAATTGTATGGAAGGAAATGGCGCGAAAGGACGCTGCAAAAATTTACAAGACCGTCCAGTCTATGGTAAATGTACGCCAAAGCAATGCAAGAAAGACTATAGTCTTGGCTTCAAAAGAGGCTAGAAGATGGCAGTTTCGTACGAACAAAAATATGAAAGACTTACAGGCACGAGCTAAAAGAGGTATGCGGGAGATGCTAGCGTTCTGGAAGCGTAATGAGCGTGAAGAGCGAGAATTAAGGCGAAAAGCTGAGAAGGAGGCTTTGGATCAAGCCAAAAAAGAAGAAGAATTGCGAGAATCTAGGCGACAGGCTAGAAAGTTGAATTTCTTAATCACTCAGACGGAGCTCTATAGTCATTTCATTGGCAGAAAAATTAAAACTGACGAGGCAGCTGGAGAAGCGCCACCTACGGATGATCGTCACGGGCTCAATGAGCTTGGTGAAGTTGGCAGCGAGCATGCGGCGGATGCAAAAGACTTGGATTTTGATGCTGCCGACGACGCTGATTTGAAACGTGCGGCGATGGCTAATGCTCAGAATGCAGTCATTGAGGCCCGAGAGAAGGCCCGTAATTTCAATCAACAGGCTCAGGCTGGAGAGATCAAGAGTGTGGATATTGACAGTGATGAGATGAATTTCCAGAATCCTACCTCTCTAGGAGACCTTCAAATATCTCAGCCCAAGATGCTCACTTGCCAGTTAAAGGAATACCAAGTTAAGGGTTTGAACTGGCTGGCCAATTTGTATGAGCAGGGTATAAACGGTATCCTTGCAGATGAAATGGGCCTTGGTAAAACAGTACAGAGCATTTCTGTCATGGCATATTTGGCCGAGACACACAACATTTGGGGCCCGTTTTTGGTAATTGCTCCCGCATCAACATTGCACAACTGGCAACAGGAGATTGCCAAGTTCATTCCCAGTTTTAAGGCGCTTCCTTACTGGGGTAATGGAAAGGATCGCAAGATTTTGCGAAAGTTCTGGGACAGAAAGCAGCCAACGTACACAAAAGATTCACCGTTTCACGTACTGGTAACGAGCTATCAACTGGTTGTTGCCGATGCTCAGTATTTCCAGCGAATAAAATGGCAGTACATGATATTAGATGAGGCTCAAGCAATTAAGTCCTCTTCTTCAACAAGATGGAAATCTTTGCTTTCGTTTCAGTGTCGTAATCGTTTATTGCTCACTGGTACTCCAATTCAAAATTCGATGCAGGAGCTATGGGCACTTTTGCATTTTATTATGCCTTCATTATTTGACTCACATGAGGAGTTCAGCGAATGGTTTTCAAAGGATATCGAAAGCCATGCACAGACAAACACCCAGCTGAACGAGCAACAGTTGAAGCGATTACACATGATTTTGAAGCCGTTCATGTTACGGCGAGTGAAAAAGCATGTACAGCAAGAGCTGGGTGATAAGATTGAAATTGATGTCTACTGCGAGCTCACAAATAGACAGAGAGTACTTTACAAGATGTTACGCTCTCAGATCAGCCTTATGGATCTCATTGAACGAGCTACTTCTGGAAGTGATGAGGGTACTCAAAGTTTGATGAACCTGGTTATGCAGTTCCGGAAAGTCTGCAATCATCCAGATCTCTTTGAGCGGGCGGACGTTAAATCTGCTTTTAATTTTGTTTCTTTCGCTGCAACGGCAATCATTGGACGTGATGGTCCTGTGCTGGATCTCTGGTATTCGGCACGGAATTTGATTGAGTACCGGATTCCTAAGACGCTATATAGAGATGGTGGATTTTTGGATGTGCCAAATGAGAGTTCACCTGCTGGCTTCAATATGAGATTCTTGAATAATGAGTTGAATATTTGGAACTGCAGCAATATCCAGCAGAACTCCATGGATAATAACGGTGCGTTTGGATGGATGCGTCTATCCGGATACTCACCTTGTGACGTTGCTTCTGCTGGTCGGAGAGGGTTGTTTGAGAGAGCTATTGAGGGCTATAAGATTCTGGGTGATGATAGGCAGATGCAACTACTTGAAGCCGTATATGGCGATGATGCGAACAATAAGAGCGCCATTTCGAAAAAGAGCATGTTTGCAATTCATGCTGTTCGCAGTGTATCTCGAAGTTACAAAAATGGTGAGGCTATGGATGAGCTACTCTCTATTGGCGTAAAACTGTCACAAAACAATTATTATCATGTCACTGAACGTGCTTTCGACACCCGGGTTCTTTCTCCACCAATTTCACTTACAGCCTCTGACAGAGGTCTGGAGGTGGAGCAGGCTGCCTTACTATTTGGTACTTCAGTGAAGGCGTCTTTGTTCCCTATGACATTAAACCAAGAGCTGGATCTGCTACAAAAAGGTGTTTCGCCTGGAGACTTTCCTGCATCAAATCTGTACCCGACCGAGTTCAATTCTAGAGCGGGTTACACGACTATTAGAATGCCAGCCATGTCTAGATTTGTAACAGAGTCTGGCAAATTGTCGAAGCTGGACCAGCTTCTCACTGAGCTCAAAGCCAACGACCATCGGGTCTTGATCTACTTTCAGATGACAAAGATGATGGATCTCATGGAGGAGTACCTAACTTTCCGACAGTACAAGTACTGCCGCCTAGATGGCTCTTCAAAGCTCTCCGATCGTCGTGATCTTGTCAATGACTGGCAGACCAAGCCAGAGCTGTTTGTGTTTTTGTTGTCCACTCGTGCAGGTGGTCTTGGCATTAATCTTACTGCTGCTGATACGGTTATATTCTATGACTCTGATTGGAATCCTACAATCGATTCGCAGGCAATGGATCGAGCACATCGTCTTGGCCAAACGAAGCAAGTAACTGTGTACCGACTGCTTGTAAAGGGTACAATTGAGGAGAGGATGAGAGATCGTGCCAAGCAGAAGATGCATGTCCAAAACGTCGTTATGGAAGGTGGCGGCGGTTCCAGCGAGGCGGGCGTGGATTTCCAGAAACCTGGACGTGAAGTTGCATTCTGGCTGTTGGATGACGATGAGGCTGTAGATGCTGCTTTGAGACAGAAGAAAGAGAAGGAAAGCAATCGCTCAAAGAGGGCAAGTGGCGTGAATACTCCTATGGGAAATGCACCAAAGCGGGTTAAAGCAGAAAGTAGAAAGTCTTTGAGCCTGGAGGATATGTACCATGAGGATGAGGGGAATTTTGATGAGTCTAGTCGCCCTAGCACAGGAGCCACGACCCCAGTAGTTGTGATTCCTAAAGGCCACAAGAAAATGACGACAGAACAGCGACTGAGAGCTGTTGGTGGTGGTCTTGACTAAAAACACAGGAACGGTTTCTCATTATTTTTATTATTTGATTATTTAAGATAGGTTGAGTTTATTGCTTATATTATCACTGATTATAGAATGCATTTGTTTATCAGATGAAAGATACGAACATATATATACCAGTAGACATCAGTACCAGTTGAGAGGAAAATCAAAATCAGGGAGAGGATCAAAAGGTGGGAGGATATTCTCTTCTGATGGAACTTCTTCAATTCTCATGGAACAGGTGAACTCAGTGTAATCTTCTGGCATGTAAGCCAAAGAGACACGAGCATAATCTTCTGGGGTGGGAAGCTCAATCAGTCGTTGGACACAACTGAAATCATAAACATCCGGTTTGGGGACTGGCATTTGAGCAACCATTTCCGCCCAAGAGATGAAGGGGTGCCATGAGGGATGCAAGAGGGCCTTTATCTGTTGGACGTCATCTCGCAATCTGACCCCCATCCAAATTACTGACGAACAATAATTTGCAATTGCTGCAGCATGTGCCGTGATAACCAGAGCCAAAGGGGTATGTCGTCTCACATGGTCAGCAAATACTTCCGGGGTATTGATTGTCCATATAAACATCGGTGCAGGAGAGCCTTTCATAAGCGACTTTGCCATCAGACTATCTATAGTCTCAACGACTTTCAGGTAAAGAGCTCCATCCTGCGGAGACAGCTGAAAGGATGAGGGTCTCTTTCCAAACTTTGAAGTCTCGCAGTCACTTTTTATGAATGTCTTGCATAAACCCTTTAGTGCAACTATGATAGGGCTGTGATAATACGGCGGCCGCTCATGAGACGTACCTATGTTAACGATAGGTGCCAATGGAGTTTGTAAAATTGTTTTCAGGTGCTGAACAGCAACTTGATGCAACCTCGCGCCGGATTTGAAAATATCATCCTTAGTTTTATCCTTTGTGAAAAGTGGCAAATCCGATACTCCAATGAGAATGAGCCAGTAAAAGATGCAATTGTCAACAAATAACTCCATAGTCTGCTCAGCGGCTAAAGGAATCTTACTGTTAGTCGGTATACCTCTGAACAGGTTTACTGCCTGAGCATAGTGATGATTTGCCAGCCACTGGTAGTGGTTCGCAGTGTCTTCGTTTTGGTTCGAGCGATGGATTATCTTGAGATGCCCCGCCGCCAAGCTGAGCACGTTGTGAATCACTGAGGGCCGTTCAAAAGCTAAAGTAGGAACGTGAACTTTCCATACATCCTCGACGATAACTTCCTTCATCGTTAGTATCGAGGAAGTATGCAGCGTGTAGTGGTGCAGAAGCTGTAAATCTCGAAGATTGACGCCCATGAGCTGCGCCATGCTCGTAGCTCGAGGCGCCAGAGTCAGAGCATTCTCGTCTCCAGTACTCGGTGATGCCTGCGAAGCTTCCACTGGGTATATACATTCTCTTTCATGACGTTCGCAGTAGTTGCATACCGGTTTGCTTTCATCACACTACACAAAAATACATTAGCCACTGTAGTCCTAATAAAAAGAGCCCGTTTCGCTCCTCGTCATAAACACCCAAGACCTACTTTTATCCGCAGCTTTTTGCAGCTAAAGCACCCCGATCGTGATTTGCGATGAGGTCTCCGTTTCTTTGATACCTTGTCTGGGTTATTAGCTTCTACCATCTCCAGTCGTGAACTGACAAGATTCTTTCGTAGGATGCCCGTTTGTCTATGTAATAATGGATGGAATAGGCGGAGGCTGCGGCAGCGGAACTGCACACTACTGCGGAAGGTGTGGACGGCGTGCCAAACATACTCGAGACTCTTGCTATATCCCGCTTGGACTCGTGAGGAACTTGTTTATATTAATATGAAGCAGAGTTCTAAAATAAATCATCATCATCATCATCGTCTACTAATTTCGGCGCAAACACGAATTTCGCTCCATTGCTAGTGTAACTCAAAGTGCCTAGAGCGGGCCACTCAAATTTCGCAATCAGGTCATGTAGATAGACTTTAGAGTACCTCCGTAGCATGGGTTTACAAGCTGCTCCGTTCCAGGTACTTTCTCCACATACCACATTAGGTCGTGAACTCCTTCGAACCCTTCTAGGTACCTGCGGCCCTCAACCAGAAGTAACGCATCTTCGACCCAATCTCTCATCTCTATAGGAATGTCCCGGTAGCACGAGAGAATCTCTGCTTCCCAGGGGTTCCATCTCATTCTATACTTAAAAACTGACACTGAGAGCATGGCACAGATGTGTGCGAAAATAACGAGTGCAAAAGGGCGTTTCTTCCTGCAGAATTCTATAAACTCAGAGGACAAACCACATAGTATCGAAGCCATTGCAAAGACCTGCTGCTTTCTTACTGCTTCCCCAATCATAAATTGAATTACATCAAAAGTATGATGATAGCACTCAAACTCAACTGAATCAATAACATCTTCCTGTCTGAGACTGTAGAGATGGTCAGCCAGCCGTGAAATGAACTCCACCCGTCTCAAGGGCTCTTTAAACACCTCTTCAGGCTCAGTTATTACAGGGCGAAAGAACGTATTGACAAGCTCATCTCTGTGTTGACCCAGAATGGCCGTAATCCCTCGAGCCATTCCAAGCAGATCCGCACGGTCATCGGATGCCACGATAGGTAGTAGCTCACGATCATGCGTGATACCATAAGCGAAGAGCTGCAGCGCTGTAAGAGCCATATCCAGAGGATTTTGCTCCGTCGGACCAAGAGCAAACTGTTGGCGCATGCCCTCTATTGCTAGCTGATAATACGGCACAGAATTATCGCCCAGAGATCTATCTCCAACAAGTTTTCCTTTCTGCATCATTGAGAAGGCCATGATGGAATTAAATATCAGATCTGATTCTAACGCTCGTTCAATTCCAGGACCCCTCCACATATTTTCCACATTAGACTTTCCGAGGCCGCATATAGTTGATCCTCGCTTAATGAAAAATCTCATTGTCTCCAGTTCTACAGCTGAAAGGTATAACTGCTCCCTCCGAGCACCGATCCGAACGATAGTCAGATCCTGCAGATAGTAGTTTAAGCCATTCGAGGTGAATCCAGCTTTATTTCTGCATATATCAGAACCCGCAGAAGGAGCAGGAGCATGATTTGAGACCTCTACGCTGTACTCTGAGCGAAATATGGACGCGTATTCGCATTCGCGCCCAGTTGACATGCAGTACTCACAGGATGGCTTGCCCTCATCACACTAGCGGATGTATCAGTCATATAGATCTATACTTCCAAAACAATAAGTAATGCAAACCTTTATTCGCAATTTCTTACAAGATACGCACCCAGTGCGCGATCTCGATTTACGTCCACCACGCTGGGCTACAGTCATGTCGGTGGCCTGAAAAATCAGAGGCTTTGGGGCTACATGTACCAGTAGCACCGCCCACTTTGCACCACAGAAGGCAATGTATGCTATTGGCTCAACATTTAAAACTGATAATCTCTGGAAGGATTCTGCGGGTAACCTTAATGGGACTTCGAGTATTGAAACCAGCCTGGGGTGTTTTTTAGTTAGTGTAACGGGTCGTTGACATAGGAAAGATAAGATACCTTGAGACGATCGCTCTCCTCTACACACAGGCACTAGATATAGATTCGTTTACCTGACCAACAAGTAGCTCAGATATATTGATGAATCGTAATAGGTCTTTCTGAGCAAGTCCAAGCCCTTTTAATAAAATTGTTGAATGCATTATACCGTATAGGCACACCTACAATGACCAAACTCGGATACCGCTGCATTCCTCCACAGAGCAGTTAACCAAAGAAAGTACCACGCACTGCGTGATGGAAGAATCAAAACGTTGTTCTTGATTCTAGACAGGCTTAAGAACATCGTCAAGCGCAGGTAACAAAGAGGATACTAGTGGATAACTGCGCGGGATTGTAAATAGCAGTAGATCTCTTACTGGCTGGATCACAGTGTGGCTAAAGCTAATAATTAGCAAATGACTTATGGAGAAGACATATGGAGCAGCCGTTAAGATCTTCTACATCTACAGGGGCAGTAGCCGATTAAGGTACAGGTTTGTCAAGGTCAAGGGGAGATAGATCGATGCTCGATCGATCTTATTACCTGGGAGAGATTCTCCGTTGTCGCGCAGCGGGTTTCGCCAGATCTGCTGCATCGCGCCCCCTGTCTGAAATTAAGTTAGGCTTTTCTCACCCTGTCCAGAAGAGAACTTCGCGCCTTTTCCTTCCACCAACCAGTACCCAGCTTATCGATTGACTTGCTAGCGTGAAGACGAACATGGATATTATCGAGAGGAAGCCTCCAATGAAGCGTACCACGGGGAATGTTGCGAACAGACAGTCGAAACGGTATTCCGTTGCGGCTTTGTACATGTCTATGGGTGGGGTTGATAGAGATGACGATATAGACGATGAGCTTGCAAAGTCTCAGAAACACCTTAGAGAACTGAAATCGAATATTTCAGAGCAGTCCAAGAGAAATTTTGTATTGGAAAGAGATGTCCGCTATCTGGATAGTCGAATCGCGCTTCTGATTCAGAACAAGATGGCACCAGAGGAGCAGAATGAGGTTGCATCGCGGCTGGACGAAGTCACCGATCTTGGCCAAGAAGAAAACTTCCCTGATAGGAAGAAGGCAGACCTCTATGGTAATTTATTCTTCTTGCTTCAGACAGAACCTAAGCATATTGCCTTGCTATGCAGTCTGGTTTCGATGGCAGAGATCGACTCTCTTCTTCAAACTGTCATGTTCACTATATACGGTAACCAGTATGAGCAGAGGGAGGAGCATTTGTTGTTAACAATGTTCCAGTCTGTTTTGGCGCACCAATTCGACACCACCACAGAGTTCAGTTCACTGCTGAGAGCCAATACGCCTGTCTCGAGAATGATGACAACCTACACACGACGAGGACCGGGGCAGTCCTATCTGAGATCTTCTCTTTCAGCAAAACTTAATTCAATAATCGAGAAGAAGGATTTGATCTTGGAAATTAATCCTCTTCGTGTTTACGAAGAACTTCTTGATCCATTAGACGACACCGCGACCTTGCCTCCAATAACCTCCGAGGAGGCCTCTCGTCACCCTAAGGTACTTGAAATTATTAGGCCCCGGCACGGAAAGATAATAGAACTGGCAACTGGCCTATTAGATACCATAATTGCGTCCTTGAATACTGTTCCCTATGGAATACGGTGGATCTGCAAACAGATCAGACTACTTACGAAACGAAAATATCCCAGTGCCACTGATACTGCCGTCTGCTCGCTCATTGGTGCATTCTTTTTTCTTAGATTTGTCAATCCAGCTATTGTGACTCCTCAGGCCTACATGCTTGTTGATAGGCTTCCTGCAGACAACTCGCGGCGAGTTCTGACTCTGATAGCAAAAATGTTACAAAATCTTGCGAACAAACCAACTTATTCGAAAGAGCCGTATATGGCCAACTTGTCGTCATTCGTTGATCTTAATAAAGCACGGATAAATGAATTCTTGAATGATCTTTGTGAGGTTCCAGACTTTTACGAGTCACTTGAAATGGATCAATATGTTGCACTGTCTAAAAAGGACTTATGTCTCAATATCACGCTTAATGAAATATTTGGGATGCACTCATTACTGGAAAAGTACAGAGGTGGCCTCGGTCAAGCTGAGAAGTCGCATCTATCTGAAATTCTAGCTGATATTGGTTCAGCGCCGGCATTAGTTCCAAGAAATGTGAATGGGACAATGGAACTGCAACTGTTTAATAGGTGGGAAACAGAAGTGGGAGATATTGACAGTTCATGGGATATTCTTAGATCAGACGTAATATTCATGGAAGCAAAGTCCCTCATGATTAACATAATACGCGCATTTCCTCCTGGTCACTATGTGCTAACGAAACCGTTCAACTTGAAACGAATCGCAGATTTTGCAGCTACAACGAATGAACAGAGCTTAGTGAAGAGAGGCATAAAAGCATTGGACCTAATTAATGAGATTGAGTCTGGTGACAGCGACGATGCACAGCTATTGGTGACGGAATTGGAGTATGAACTCAACCAACTAGGCTCACTGCGTGAATCGGTTGAAAAGGAAGCTAAATCTTTGGAGGAAGTCTACTCCATTATTAGGGAGCATAATGACTATTTAAGGTCTCAGCTGGACACATACCGGTCCTATCTGAGCAATGTGCGTATGCACACGGGCTCAAAGAAAGATCGACCAGTTGGGGTCAGCCTCGAAGGTGAGAGGATGCGGTCCAAGTCAAAATTCAAGGTCATCGTGAAGAAGTATCCTCTTTCTCAACTATTAAAGGATGGTGTGGTGACTGAATGGAGGATATCAGAAGCACGCGTAGGAAACTTGGTTGTGTACATGGCGTCGCCAATACCAGGGACATTTGTCATCTCTCTAGTGATGAAAGGAAGGCCGGATCCGATATTCTCTCTAGATCTTAAGCTGGATGATCTTTTGGAGATGTCAGATAAAGGCACAGACTCGTTGGATTTAGAATGTGTTGTTTTCAGCATCAAATATCTGATAACAACTCTGAAGCGCGACATAAACAAGCGCAAGTAAATCATAATTTATGTGAAATTACGAGGTAACGAAAAGTAATAGGGAATAATGTAATTAATCAGATCATAATATGAGCAGGAGCAGAAAATATATAAATATAAATAAGTCATTATTGGCTGTTTCTAGAGCCTCACAAGTGTACTGTTCTGTTGCTGAGTCTCTCGTATTTCCCGGGCCATTCTAGCATTCGTACGCTTTTCTAATTGAGGATCTGGTCTCAAATGGGCCACACTCCAGGAGGAGCTACAAGCTGGCACTGGACAAAGGATCATGTGTTGTCCAGCTAAGACCTGCATAATGGCTCTCTTCGAAAAAGAATGGCCACAAACATTGCTTGTAACTGGATCCTCATAGTACTGCTGTGTCAAGGGGCACTTATACGATACAAGTTCCTGTTCTACTACCAACTCCTCCGCGTCCTCGTCGTAGTCATCTAATAGTCTCTCAACTGGTGGCATTTGCTCGTCCGCTTCATGAGAGACTTCAAAAATCTCTCGCCGGAACTTTTCGTACCGCTGTATATTATTTCCGAATCTCTCTGATTGTTTCTTCGACAGATACGCACTCTCGACCTCTTTACGTGAGTCAACAAAGTGGTGATGAAGAGGGACTGTCAAGAGCTGCGACACGTTCTCCAAAGTCGGCGTTTCCGTCATGAGACCCTCGGTGTCAGCAAACCTTTGTGAACTCTTGAGAGAATCAGTTATCAAGGAACATAGGTTATCGACATCCAATGTATCTTTAAAAAGCTTGTCTAACTCATCTAAAGCATCCTGGCACTTCTCTTCGAGGCCATCATCTCCAAAATCGGCGACGCGGACTAGCTCAGTGGCCTTGGCAGCAGTTTGAAGAGCCGAGGACATGCCTACTAGAGATTTCCGTGTCTCTGCAGATAAATTAGAATTGATCAGACCATTTATGAATGACGGGGGGTACTTGATGGTCTCCGCGTCGTTCATGCTCGTTCGAGCTTATGTCTAATAAAGGTGGAAGTTGGGGAAACGCGCGAAAAAGATATCTAGTAGTCTCTCGCCTCTACAGTGTACACAGTGTATGCCTAAGCGCGCTCGTTGAAAAATGAACATAAATCGTAACCATTCGTTCCAAATTCATTATCACCTATATACAATAGGCTCTGGCCTAGTCTTAAATATAATCTTATGCTTAATTATTTCTATTACCGATAAGTCCACTTCTGCCTGGCCCAGCACTGAGTCGGGATTAGATTCCTGACTAGTCATCTGTAAGACTGCGACAGGATTAGCAAGAGCGACAATTTCTCCTCTTAGTCTCTGATGCTGTCCGATTTCTAGAACGACTTCTTTACTTGAAGAACCGAATTCTAGCTTTCCTAAGGTCTTGGGCTCCGGGGCGCGTGCTTTCTGCGAAAGTGTAGGTTCTTCTCCCTGATCATCTGAGCTTTCTTCTTCATCCAGACTTCTGGAACTTAGATCGAGTGCTGATGATATTAATGGCTGCGATCCGACCTGGATTGTACCCTGAATTTCAAGGAGAGCGGTGCCTGATGGCGTACGAATCATGCTCGGCAACAAGTCGTTCGTATCATGATGATCCTTTCGTGGCGATAATACTAGTGTCGCAGAAGGCATGCAAGACTGCTTCTATTATCACGTTGTATAGATTTTGTGACTGGATGCTTTAAACCGAATGTTTTGAATTCGCGACGTGGTGGATACCGCGTTTTCTAACTAATTGGAAAAACAAGCGGCATGGGGCAGACAAAATCTATAAACGTTGTTCTCCGAATGTTAACCTCACGTTCATACCTCACACGATTGCCACGCATAATCTGATAAGTATGTCAACAGCACTGCTGAATTTGCTGTTTGCACAGACGATCTATCAATTAGTTTGTGATGGGGCTGATCTGAGCTCACCACCACCAGTGGCAGGAAAAGTCGGATCACCACCAGAGCAGTTTGTTCGACTGGCTCGAGCTCTAAAGAGCCATCCTCTTAACACAGAGTTCAATCTAAGTCCACAAGCATGTCAATCACTGTATTCGGCGCTGTTGCCGTCCAACCCTCCCCGGCTTACTCCAGACATGCTGATTCCTCTGTTGACAAAACTATACGAGTCCTACAAGAGGGACATAATTATCCAGATTAAAAATGACGAGCAGGAATTTCGAAATAAGTTGAAAGAAATAGAGCAAATCGAAGAGGGTAGATGGGACAATGAGCTTTTGCGAGAGATGGAGTTTGAAAAAACTCAGACAGCTCTTCAGCAGCAGCAGAGACTCCAGCGACAACTAGAGGCCCAGCAGAGACAGGACTATGATAAAAAGCTTCAGCTGCAGAGGCAGCAACTGCAGATACAGAAGCAGTTGGAAAAGCAGCAGCTTCAGCAGCAGCAGCTGAAGTTGCAGCAATTACAGAAACAGAGGCAATCTCAAACGAGTGATTCTTCAAGTGAAACTGTAGCCATGTCCTCTGCACAACAGCTGGCAGCTCTCCGAGCTAAGAGACTATCAGAGCCGGTAATAGACAATAAACTACCTAGCACCGCTGCAATCAAGGTGGAGAAAGATACGGCTAGCCAGGTCGCGCCAGCCGTCGCAAAGCCAGAGCCTGCCTCAAAGAGTGAGGATCCTGTGAAGAAGTCCGAATCTACTGAAGCGATTACTGAGCAAAATGCTGAGGATGACAAACTGGACGAAGAA
Source organism: Diddensiella transvaalensis (assembly GCA_030555955.1). Taxonomy (NCBI): domain Eukaryota; kingdom Fungi; phylum Ascomycota; class Dipodascomycetes; order Dipodascales; family Trichomonascaceae; genus Diddensiella; species Diddensiella transvaalensis. The sequence goes on along the minus strand of JANIVV010000019.1, from coordinate 91,909 downwards.
CCAGATGACGATGAAGAGGAAGAAGAAGAAAAAGAAGAAGAAGAAGAAGAAGAAGAAGAAGAAGACGAAGACGAAGATGAAGGGTCCGAGGCGCTTGGATCTTCTGATAAAGCTTCACGAAAGCGGAAGCGAACAGTATCACCAGCCTCCGCTTCTGCTGTTAGGCGATTCCAGACAGTGGTAAACCCTCTACTTGCTGATATTCTCTCTAATAAATCAGCTTCATTCTTCTCGCACCCTGTCAATCCTAATGACGCCCCCAACTATTATGATCTTATTTATTCGCCAACTGATTTACGAACCATCAAGGCAAAAGTTAAAGAAGGCAACATTCGAGACAGTGCTGATCTTGAAAGGGAAATTCAGAAAATGTTCGCAAATGCGATAATGTATAACGACTGGAACAGCGATGTTGCAGTATGGGCTAAGGAAATGCAGCGAGAAACAGAGACCCTTCTTGCTCTATTTCGCGATGCAGAAAGAACAGGGAGAAGTGCCAGCAATACCCCACGTAGCCCGAATATGACAGCAGAGGAAGTTGATCCAAAGCGGAGGAAGAAGTAGAGATTTAGAAGGTGCGCTCCGGTCGTGATACCATTTTATTATCAAAAATATATATACAAGCTAGCGTTATGTTACCTGATATTAACGTCCCTGCTGTTGTTGTTGCATTAGAGCAGCACTTTTTAATATAAGTTAGTCAATCTCTGAAGTCGCAGTCTGGTGGAGCAAGTCACTTACTTCTGCTCTTGGAACCGCTGTCCAACTCGCTCGCTGTGTTTAAGGAACTTCTCGGCACATCTCATTATACAAGTCTCTTCTTTTGAAGTCACGCTCTTCGATGTAAAGTCATTCACACAGTCAGAAAAGCATCTTTGAACTAATGAAGAATACAGCTGCACAGCGCCTATTAGCAACTACTTGAATCTTGTATCAATATGTCAAAGAAAACACGTACCCTCATAAAATCCTTCATCTGCTTTTTCTCAACAAGCTGTTGGAATTCCTGCTGTTCACGAGAATTTAATTGATCCATGTCTGAATTATCCTGTAAGCTAGTTTGCTTGAGCTGAACTTTTTCTGAGATCGGTTTTTCGTTCGAAACACACTAGCCTAAGAAATACTGTATCGTAAAGCGGCGGCTATGGCGGTTGCCTCAGTAACAGCTGTGCGTGCCACAGAGTGGGGCCGATTCTGAACTCTATTAAACGCTGCCAAAACAGAAAAGATATCGAGTATTTTGGATCGAATCATATAGCTGATTCGCGTGTCCCACTCGTATTATGGACTTATCGTATCCCTTTGTATGCCGTCTGTTCAATTGAATGCTTATTCGTTGATGAAGGCAGGCCTTATTCCGCTGTAGATCCTCCGACCGAAGTTCGGTTCACCAATACCATATCCACCACGGCTGGCCAAGTTCTCCATTAGGCTACTGGTATGGCATCAGAGCCTGGAGACGGTCTGCATTCTGTGACTGAGAATCGTCCAGTTTCTTCTCAGCATAGCTCTCTGGTAGGAGTTGCAGCTGCTGGCAGTAGGGCTATTGCTTCGCAGCTGTTCACGTTTTATCTGAGGGTACCCGTGAAATTATTTAGACCCACCAGAGTAGAGTAAGTAAAGCGGCTTCATACTTGATCCAGTCTATATTGAGATTACTGACGTCTCTTAGTTACATGGTACGCTGGATTTGGGCTTGTACCTCTGAGTAATTACCTGCTAACCTGGAGCTCAGGCACTTCCGAGGGCCATTAACCCCGTGTATAATAGCAAACCATGGAACTTTTTCACACATTCCAGCCCAGTATGTTATGCACCACTGCAGAATTCCGTCAGCTTTCTCCTAACAGCTTGAAGGCACTTCTTGTTCATGCAGTGAACGAGCATGGCTGGAGCTTCATTCCAAATAATGGTATGCTATCTCTTGGTTTCGCATCCCGTATGATTTCGTCTAACGCTTTCTAGTTCTTCCGCCACTACTGGCCAACTCTATGTAAGAAGATCTGAACTGCCGTCTTAGCATGATATATTCTGACTAGGGAAAGAATTGGAGTCGTCTTGTACGCTACATATCTGACAACCCTTTCGATTATAGCACCGAATAGCCGGCATTACCAGGTTAGCCAGACGTTACTGGCAGGTGGTCTTGCAGGAGCAGCCCAGTCCCTTGCAGCTGCACCTGTTGACGCCATTGTTACAAGATTTTCTGTTTCAGAAGTTCTGGGCTCGCGTCACAAAAATCTATGGACATATAGCTGGGAAAAGCTAAGAAATATAGGTGTATATGGAGTTTTTGGTGGATATTCTCTCAGTCTTTTCAAGGAGAGTTTGGCTTTTTCGCTATATTTTTCTACCTTTGAACTCGTACGGAGCTCCTGGTATAGCGGATATGTACGACATTTCTATAAAAAGGGTATCTCAAGCGAAGGCAAACCGGGAAAAGTACTCTATCCTTCATTCCTACTGCTGGCTGGTGGTGCTGCTACTTTTGCCTTGCAGCTTGTTCATTACCCACTGGGAAAGGTGCAGAAGCTTCACCTAATATTCCTTGAGGCTATCGATGTCAGTAACCTTAAGGCACACCGACCCGTATGGTCTATGTACTTTAAAGCATATCGAAAAACATTTCGACAGATCAATCGCCTACGAATCAAAGATTCTGGTGGAAGCTGGATCCGTTGGCTCTATGGTGGCTTCTTTCGCTCAACTCTAGTCTCATTGCCTAGCACTAGTATTGGACTGATGGTATTTGAAATAATGAGGCAACGCTACAGTGACGACCTGCTGCTGCCTGAAGATTTCATCAGAGATGGACACTAGAATAATCTATAACTTTCCTCTTCTCCGAAGCTTTATTTGAATGCTATAAGCACTATAGACATCCACGGCGACATAGATGTAGACATATTCTCACATTTACGACTCAGATATTCGCTCAAGATATGCATTCCACCCATTCTCACGATATCTCCTAGCCTCTGCTGTCGCATCTCGTCCCTTGGCATATAGTCCCCTTCCCACAATAATTACATCTGATCCTCCTTGCATTACTTCATTGACAGTCCTGTACTGCTGTCCCAGGCTATCACCTTTTTCGTCAAGCCCAACTCCAGGGGTGAGAATCAGCCAGTCCTCAGACCCCCTTTCCTCCATTCTGTTCTGAGCTATGAATCCAAAAACAAACTCGGGGTTGGCTCGAGCGATGTCGACTGTCTTTGAAGTGTATTCGCCGACAGCTAGTGAGCCCTTGGACGAAAGTTCAGCGAGCATGATTAGGCCCCTGTCTTCAGCCGTGGTCTCCTGGGCAGCCTCTTGTAGACCCTGAACAATTCCAGCACCAGGGACCGAATGTGCATTTGTGATATCTGACCATTGTGCTATTTTGTACACCCCACCAGAGTACTGAGCCTTCACAGTTGATCCAATGTCGGCGAATTTTCGATCCTCAAAGATCAAGAAATTGTGTTTTTTGGCGAGTTCTATCATAGGCAAGATAGTCTTCTCATATGAGAAATCGTCGATAATATCTACATGTGACTTGACCAGGGCGATGTGAGGTCCAACTTTGTCGAGCAGAGAGAGAAATTCTCCAGTAGATCGAACATCCAGAGAAGCGCACAAATTGGTTTTTTTCTCTGCCATGAGCTTGAGAAGCTTCCGAGCAACCGCACTCTTGTGCTTTTCAGCTCGTTTCTTATATGAAATATGGATATTATCAGTCATTATTGTTATTATTACTAAGGTCCTCTACATGAAAATAGGAAAAAGGAAGAAAAAAAATTATTTCGTTGTGGGGCGGAACCAAATACAGGAATTTAGCTAGCGGCTCTAGTGCCGAAACTTGGAATAGAACAGAACCAAATCCAAGTTGATCTATGAGGTTTCAAACATATGGAAATATCTTATATGCTTCTATAAATATAACAATTAGTTTTCATTTGTATCTTTTTTTTTGCTGGAACTGAGAGGTGCCTCTGCCTGAAGTTCGGCACTGCTCCGAGAGGCGGCTGCATCTTCAGGGAATATTTCTTCACGAAGACCAGGCAGGAAACCTTCTATCCTCCTCCAAGTCTCTGTCCAGAAAGCTTCATCAGCACCAAACTCAGAAGAGCTCACGACTAAAAGAACGTTCTTCAGTGATTCGACTACTGACTCTACGAGAGAGTCCCGCTGTCCGCTATTAATCAACCTGTCTAATGTTTCGAGAATTTTTATCCAGAGATTAAGGACTCCCTCATTGTGCTGCTGTATCTCTACCACGTACTGCAAGAATCCTTTGCACAGAAAATTTGCGGCTTTCAATCTAGTCGCTCCCATACCCTCCGGGTCAATTTCGTATACCTCAGGCTTAAGAAGTGAGGTTATTAGAGGGAATATAACTTTGTCAAAAACTTCAATCCAATCGAAGTTCCGTCCTTCGTTGGTCATCTCCGGTGATAGCAGCACACGCTGCAGATATCCTAGAGCTTGTGATCGAATCTTACGATTCGGGTTCAAGCACTGTGATGACAAGGCACTTATATAGTCGAACCATAGTAACTCCCATTCGTTATTTCCTGCCTCATACTCTCTGTCAACTATCTTCGAAAGTTCGTATATAGTATCTAAAGCCTTTGAGGATCTGTTTAGATCTTCTTCGATAATTTCTTTTAGTTCTTTCTTATCGATGGGACCACTACTTCTGCGCTGGTGGCGAGCAGTTAGACGGTCAGCCAGTTGGCTCTTGTCCATACGGACAGTGGACGCTCCTGTAAGAGCAACCTGACCCAGTGCTCGAGATATGGATGAGAAATTCGCTAAACCTATTGCGGAAGGCTCGTCTGAAACGATAGTTTTCAGGGATGAATACACATGAGGTGCACATTCAATATTACAGGTGCATATTCTTATTAGAATCCAATAATCATCGGACTCTAAAACATTCTGTGAGCACCATGAATCGGGCGATGCCAATGACACAAGCGCGTCGACAAAAGTATTAGCGTTTGTTACCAGTATCTCCTCGTTTATCTTTGCAATACTCCTCAGGCTCGACTCCAGCTCTCCAACAAAGGAAGAGCTATAATATCGAAGAGATATCAAGTTGTAAGTAACTATTCTACCCACAAACTCGGGGGTAAAGTTCATCCAGTTGATAATATGAACATAAAGCATGGCTAAAACCTTAGATCCCACCAATTCAGCTGATTCATAATCTTTGACTGAGAGCGTCACAGCCAGTTCCATATAGTACAGCACTACTGCATAGTATGCTTGTCTCTCAGAAGGCGCACATTCAATAATTTGAGGCAGATTACCAATTACTGTCAACACCACGTCCTCCAGGGGTTTCCCATGAAGCTCTTCCATAGCTCCAAAAATATGTGGGATTCCACATGAGTGTATACAGTCAATAGAACAATATGTAGCATCAACGTCTTCATCCGACGGTTCCTGCGGACCATCGCTGTAGCCAGAGAGATATGAAGAAAGTGTTGAAAACAGTCCAACATCCCTGCCAGCTTTCGATCTCTTGAAAGTAAATTGAGGCTTGGTGCGGGGCAGAGGCGGGACAAGTAATTTATCCTTCTGAATTGAGAATGATGGGTCTATCAGATCATACAGATAAAGATTTGCAATGGCTGGGAGCACGAAATTCCAACCGTTTTCAATGAAGGCCGCGCTTGATTGTACAATTCTAAACAATGTCACGGAAGCCATCTGAACTTTGAAATCAGATCCAAATGAAACTGACAAATCACTAACCGTTACTGTTCCATCACCCTCAATTTGAATCTCACTGTTTGTCAATGGTATAGTCAGTGATCCGGTCGATAGTGTTGAGATTTTTGACAGGCAATTCACGATATGGTCAACAGTTCCCTGGGTTCCGTAATGAGAAGCAAGCCGCGCCGCCTGGTTGAACCCGGTTATAACGCGAGAAAACACAGTATCATCAGTCGCAGTTGCGAATATATATGAAAGTGCCGTGACTATAGGCTTCCATGTGGCTTCAAACATATACTTGTCAAATCCTTTACTGCAATTGAGAGCCAATTCGCCAGCTTGTCTTGTTTTCAGCATCAGCCCCTTCCATGCATAATCAAATGTCTCCTCGTTATCATGCTCGTCTGGCATAATAATTTCTCTTGACTTTATAGCCTTGTATATATCGTCCAAATACTCTTGACTAAAATCCTTGCCATCGTTTGCTTGTCGTAGATTCCGCTTGAACTGTTCAGGCGTCATATGGTGTTTGATCTGAGGGCTATGTGCATCAGTATTCAACATGATCACCGCATAGCTCAGGACGAAAGCTGAATCATCTGTGAGCACCTCCACATTATTTCCTTCACCTTTACAATACTTGCTTGCAAATTTTTCAAAAATAGCCTCAATCTGCTGAGACTCACCAGGTAGCCTGAAACTGCTAAGGAATTCACGTAATGCCTCATCAATACGCTTATGTGAGAATTCAAAATGGTCTATAAAACATTCCATTATACTTCTGTTGGCTGGTTTAGCAAGAAACTCGCCGAGTACAGTTTTATTTAGCCTTCCAGATTCCTTCAAGAATCCAGCAATTGACTCAGGGCTGTCATCTTTGACAATCTTCTGCTCAGAAAGCATCTTCAGTCCGAGCTTCGGGCTTTTATTAAATACCTCTGTGACTGATATGACTACCTTTTTTCTGGCCTTCATATCCATCGTCTTCTTGACATACTCTTTGTTCTCTTCAGGGTCTACCAGCCGGGACGACAAGTATGACAAATAATTTAGCATTGCTTCCAGACACAGAGGAGGTACACTTGGAGTAGACCAGCTGGCCGAATCCGGATAAGAGTTTCGGCACAGAAAGCCAATTAGATCCTCGCATAAGTCCGCCCGGTCGACATCACAATCATAGCTTACAAAAGTATCCGTGAAGAAAGATTCAGTTCTGGTCATACTTGTTATTGATTCAACCATTATTTCCCGAACCTCGGGAGTCTTCATGTTCAGCGAAGCAGAAGGAGCCTGACTTGGTGTGGATCTTCCGCCCACAGGTGACGAGGCAGCGGATGGGTGCGTAGCAGGCAGTTTAACAAGACGAGGAATATTAGGCACACTGTCGTAGAATATGCTATCCACTCCTGGTTCCCGCGGTATATCCGACAATGGGCTTAGGGATGTTAATAAATATGATATTAAGAATTCCTGCTGCAGCTTGAGGTGGCTTCGTGTTGTATGCATGAGAGTAAGTAAAAGGCGAATAGTAGGTTGGAGAATAACAGGATTATCGAAACGCACCAGTTGGCAGAGGTGTTTGCATAAAGTAGACGTCGTAAGAATTAATAGTGAAGAGTGATTGGAGAGATCAGTGCCCGAAACTTCGAATGCAACATTCAGGAGCTTGAGAGCCATAACACGAGTGCTATCTGTGTACTGGTGAGCATTAGCAGGATCTAGAATTGAAACCAAAACCCGAAACACCTCGCGAATAGAAATGATTCCGAACGGCTGCAGTTCTACCGGAGTCTGAACTTCTTGGTTTTCCTGATTGATCTCAGATTGGTCTATAGTTGCAGCCGTGGACGCAGATGCAGATACAGATATATCGTTTCCCTCATTTATCGAGTACTCTTGGCCATTGGTAGGCTCCGCGAGGTGCACATCTGGATTCTCATCATCTACAAGCACCTCGCCCTTCTCTGGTTCAATATCCTGCAAACGGATGAAAACAGATTGTGCTAACTTTATCATAGACATTTCGGCCGATCTTCTAAGTATATCGCCCCTTCGCATTTGGCATGCCATACTCAAACACGTTTCTACAATCTCGCAAACGCTTTCGTCCGACAATAAGTCACCAATGTCGCCACAAACAACCTGCTCCATTAAAGACAGGATTCGAAGTAGAACACCATCATCTTCTGCCTGGTCAGTCGCTTCAAAACGACAGTGAGTGATCGACTGTGCCAGTTGTGCGAGCGCTAGTTTTATGTTGGGCGAATCTCTCGTCAGCAGACCAAACGAGAGAAACTTGCTAATTGACGCTAGCGCCAACGAAGTTATAAGTCCTGTGGTCGACTGAGAGCTCACGACTTCCAGAAAAGGCGCCAGGAGCCCAGTGGCATCCAGATCCTTGAAATCTTTACAATCACCGAGATCAACTCTTAACTTCCAAAATCCACCCGCTAGAGGGTTTTCCTAAAAAACTGTTACTAACACCCTCCATAAGTTTCATACTCAGCGCAAACCATACCTGACCAGTACTGGCAGATTTGCTTCGCAGCCCTAGCCTGCCTGCCAGGCTATCATCATCACTCTCAACCGACGCACCACCAAGTATTGCTGCCACGCCAGACTGCGCCCAGCGGGCGTTTTTTCTCATCGCGGACGTGACCGAAATGCACTCATTTGTTACCAAGAATATATTGTCGATTGATATACTTGGCATATCCACGTATGGTTCAGTCCGATTAATTATTTCCAATTATCGGTTGAGGTAGCTAGTTACACGTACGTGTATGTTTGTCTGCACTGAAGTTGTCAGGGCCGCGCGCGATTAGCTGGGACCATTGATTCAGAGTGATCCATCTCCGGAAAAAAAAAAAAAAAAATAGAAAAGAATATCAATATAGAATAGCGATGTCAGAGAGTGAAGAGGATTTTGACATTACAAGGTCAATAGCTCTTGGAAATGCTGACAGCGATTCTGAATCTGGATCGGAGCTAGACTCAAACTATGGAGATGTTCAAGATGAGATCCTGTCATCTGACGATGAGGAAGAAGAAGAGGATCAAGTTAAAGCTGCAAGCGAAGCAGACGCAAAATTTCCGTCATTGGAACTTTCTGATGACGAGAATTCTACTGATGTTAAGGGCAGAAGAAATTCTGAGAGCTTGGTGGAATACTTTGATGCTCCTAAAGCCAAGAAATCTTCACCGGGTACGTTTGCTGGGCTTGGTCTCTCCAAAGCGTTGATGCACAATGTTCTACGGAAAGGATATAAAACCCCGACCCCCATTCAAAGAAAAACTATTCCTCTAGTGTTGGATGGCAGGGATGTTGTTGGTATGGCTAGGACCGGTAGTGGTAAAACGGCTGCGTTTGTGTTGCCAATGGTTGAAAAGCTAAAAGTTCATTCAGCAAGGGTCGGTGCAAGGGCAATCATCATGTCTCCAAGCAGAGAATTAGCTCTGCAGACGCTTAAAGTAGTCAAAGACTTTACCAAAGGCTCTGATCTAAGATGTGTTCTTCTTGTGGGAGGAGATAGCTTGGAGGATCAGTTTTCTTACATGATGAATAACCCAGATATTATCATCGCCACTCCTGGTCGATTTCTCCACTTGAAAGTCGAAATGCAGCTAGACTTGAGCTCCATTGAATATATTGTCTTTGATGAAGCTGATCGGCTGTTCGAACTAGGATTCTCAGAACAGCTAAACGAAATTCTCGCATCTCTAGCAGTAGCAAGACAAACTCTTCTGTTTTCCGCCACGCTGCCAAAATCACTCGTAGAGTTTGCAAAAGCTGGTCTGCAGGATCCTGTGCTTGTGAGATTGGATGCAGATACGAAGATATCTGATGAATTAGAAATGTCTTACTTCTCAGTGAAGGACTCTGAAAGAGATGCAGGACTCTGCTATGTACTTGATTCGGTCATCAAAATGCCAACTGCCAGTGAGGAACAGCTTAAATACCTCAGCAGTCGTGAGTCGGTGGTTTATGACTCCAACGGTGACGAAAATGATGAGGACTCTGGCAAAGCTAAGAAGGGCAAATTGAAGAAAAGAGACCGGCTTCCTCCAGCGCATGAACTGCCAACACCGGATTCAACTATTGTATTCGTGCCAACAAAGCATCATGTGGAGTATATAGCTAACCTTTTGAAAACATTGGGGTATGCTGTGGCTTATATCTACGGAACTCTCGACCAGGCTGCAAGAAGAGAGCAACTTTATCGATTTCGAGGTGGAAAAGCTAGTATACTGGTTGTAACTGATGTGGCAGCTCGAGGTATTGATATTCCAGTACTTGCGAATGTGATAAACTACAACTTACCCTCGAGCCCTAAGGTATTCGTGCATCGCGTGGGTCGTACGGCTCGGGCAGGTAGAAGAGGTTGGGCATATTCGTTAGTGAAAGATTCCGAGATCCCCTATTTATTAGACTTAGAGGTTTTCCTGGGAAGGAAACTACTCTTATCAAATAGCATTTCTGATCCTAATGAAGTCAGCTACAGTCAGAGGCTGGTTCTAGGAGGGCTGCCACGAGAGAACTTAGAGCATCACATGGAAGAGGTCGATGGGCTTTTGAAACGCGATTTCGATTTGTCCACATTGCGTGACGTTGCTGTAAGAGGTGAGCAGATGTATCTGAAGAGCAGAAGTGCAGCTTCTCATGAAAGTGTCAAGCGCAGCAAAGAAGTTGTATCCTCAGGTTGGGATTCTAGGCATGTACTTCTTGGTCCATCTTTAGAAACTGAGAGACAAGCGCTTCTGGATAAATTTGCCAACCGACGGGTGAAGGAAACTGTTTTTGAGTTCAAAAAGACAGCTATGGGATCAGTTGCTGAGTTGATGGCACGACGGCGGCAACAGATTGCTCCTATTCAGAGGAGGGCACAAGAAAAGCGGCAAGTTAGAGAACAGGAGAAAGCAGCAGGTCTCGCTGAAGGGCTCGAAAATAGTGACTCACAAAAAGTTTCGGAAGTGTCGGTCCAGGCATCGGAAAAAGACATTCAAAGTGTATTCGACCAGAGCAATGGTCATTATGGAAAGAAGAGAAAACAGGACTCAAGGGATCCTAACTTTTATATGTCACACTTTGCGTCGGATGCAGCTGATGAAAGAGGCTATAGCAATACTGGGTATGGCTTCGCAGATGCTGCGCGTGGTGTTTCGTTTGATTTGGTTGATGAGGGTCAAGATTTCGCTAAGAACCAAGTCATGAAGTGGGACAAGAAAAAGGGCAAATACATAAATTCTAGGAGTGATGATGGGTCTGGAAAACCGGCCAAGTTCATCAGAGGAGAAGGTGGTAGGAAGATACCCGCTTCTTTTCGCAGTGGTCGCTTTGATAACTGGAAGGCTGCTCATAAGTCGTCCGGAATTAAAGTTGGTGCTCTGGAAAGTAGTGAGCCTGGAAATTCAAACTTTAAGCGTTTCAAACATGACAAGGTTCAAGCACCCAAGGCAGCCGACAAAGCTCGAGATGACTATCATGTTAGGAAAGCCAAAGTCAAGGTTGCGCAAGAAAAGGGTCTTCATGTCAAAGGTGCAGGAGGTAAGCGCACACCTAGTTTGGGGCTCCATTCCACTGATGAAGTACGCAAGCATCGAAATCGGCAGGAGCAGCGAAGAGAAAAGAACGCTCGACCAAGTAAAAAGAGGAAATAAGCTTAATTTTAATTTTATTATCAATTTAGAAAATTAATTAAGTGCTCGATTTCTTATCGTAGAAACATGCATGTCGTGGATATGCAGTCAGCCGAGTTGTGTGCCTCTTGAACTTTTGGTGGCACGGCGCCCGCTAGATGGATCCTCAGAATATTGTTTGATTTCGCCACCAAGTCTAGTTCAAACTCCTAATATGAGTACATACCTATCCTATTCGCATCAGCCGAGCTATGAGGCATTGGTAGATGTCGAGATTCAACGAAAAGAGGAGAAGGGTCATCGTAGGCTCAGGAAGCGTTTCGCACTAGTTGCGATGATGCTGATTGCGTCTCTATTCGCTTACAGTCGATTAAGATATTTCTATACATGGTATGGAGGATTCAACCATGGATCTCACTCTGCTTTCCCTGACTTTGTTTGTAACATTGAAAAGCCGTCTGGGTTGGTTGAGATCATTGACGTTTCTGCACCACTAGAGTATATTGGAGAGCCAGTTGCCCGCCAGACAATGGTCGATGACTATGTATTCAGGTCATACCATGATCCGTTTATAGGACAGTATGTTCCACCCGATGGTGATTTCACGCATGTTCGATTGAAGCTGAAGGCAACCACGTTCGGCCGTCAGTTTGATCGGCTGGGCCACATATTCCTGGGCAAGACGGAGATCTGGAGAACATCTACGGCCGAACCTGGTGGCAAAACGATTTTGTTTCAGTCTGATAAAGATGTAAGCTCTTATCTCAGTCTGTTCAAATCTTCTCAAGAGTTAGTGTTTGAGCTTAACAATGTGGTTGATGATGTGTACACTGGGCCAATTAGCCTCTCATTGGAAGCTCTTTTCTACAACGTTCCTGGGAGTCAAGATCCTGCTGGGGATGTAATCCAATCTTTTGATGTTCCTAGAAGCTCTGACCATATAATTGCACTCCCACCTTCAAATGGACAGCTTTACTGGTCTCTGCCGGCCAGCGCATTCAGTACAGTTGTTCCGCCTTTGACTAGGAATACAACGAGAGTAGCAATTGACGTTTATGCATCCGGCAATGCTTTTGAAGAGTTCTGGTACTCTCATCTAGAAGACCCTTATCATGAGCGCTTTGGTGACTCTGGAAACGAGTTTGGAAAGCACGGTCCTACGAGAGCTGTGGAGGTCTGGGTTAATGATGAATTGGCTGGTATAATTTCGCCATTCCCTATCATATACACGGGTGGAATGTCACCCTCTCTTTGGTCGCCAGTAGTTGGAATTAAGGCTTATGATGTTCCAAATGTTGTCGTGGACTTGACCCCTTTTTTGCCTCTACTTTGGGAAGGTGCCAGAGTCAGCCTCAAGGTCGCTAACGGCTCCATAAAAAGCGGTGCTCGAAGGTATTTGATTGAAAATGACTGGTTGGTCAGTGCTAGTCTTCTGGTATGGGAACAGAGTGGTGTGGAGGGTACAGGCAGTATACTGCCGTCTGATAATCATAACGATGTCACTGTTGTAACCTATGGCAGTGGTAAGTCCTTAAGCGAAGTCATTTCTATCCGAAGCAAGATCAACACGGGAGCGTCTCTGAGTTATACTGGAAATGATAAAACCGAAGAGTTCCCAGTTTGGTGGAGGCAGGTGGTCGATATAAGCAACGTTCAGCAAGTTTCCAATGGTGGTAATTTGCAAGATATTGTACACACATCGAGCGAGAAGAACTCGTTATATGTTCGAGACAATTTGGCAGATAGAATTCGCGAAAAGCGAGATTATAGCCTGGAGGCGGATCTCGGCTACTACCCAGAGGAGAACAACACCTTCCTAGTATCTCTGGCAAGGACCTATTCTACTAATGACTTCCATTCAAGTGTTGATATCGCACAGGCTGGTCGGTCTACATTCCGTTTTATTGGGCCTCGTCATGTTACAGGCTATGGGGCTACCAATACAAGTATCCGTAGAACCCTGCACGAATCGGGTGAGTTTTATAAGAGAAAAGTTGAGGCATCTAATGGAACTATCACCAGGGATGTTATCAATGGCGAACCGCAAAATCACCCAGTCACAGTGGAGTGTATGACAGATTTTCTGGCTAGGATATAAATATGTAACTGAATGAGTTGCTTTTTGTCCGAGTATAAAATTAATTTTCATGACCACGCAGTAGTATACTCACACGACCAATCGAGGCCCGCTCACGACAGCCAGCGATCGAATGCAGTTTAAAAGCATATTCACCTGTTACCGCAGCCTTGCAGCTGGGGCGGGCCTTGCGACCTGAAAATTTTTGAGCTCCGGGTAAGCGAATCCTCAACTTTGCAGATACTGCTAGTACTGCATTAAATGGAGGAAGCTTGAAATATTTTTATGCATAGGTCACTACTTGTAGTCTAGTAAACGAAAATCAACTAAACTGTCAGTGGTCATTAGATCTGTTGAAAATCTTCGTGCAGGTGGGTGAGCGGACTTTGTCGAGCAATCTGGCGATCAGCGCTGGCAGAAAAGAAACCCTACAGCCAGCCCTAACCAAAACGCGCGCATCAAAGAGATTTGTTTGTATGTAGGAGGACATTAAGATTGCAACAAACTTTTATGTGCATTCAGCGGCTAAAAACAGAATTATAGATCGGATCGCGAAGGCAGCAGCAGCAGCAGCAGCACAGGTCTACTTTGCAGCATACATTAGCGAAAGCACACTGTGTAATAAGTGAGAAGATTTTTCTCTAAAGATTTTTGTTTGGTTATCTAAGTTAGGTGGTGCTTCAAAGGAAGCAGGCCACTATCACCAGGTTGAAGTCCAAGAGCTAGAGGAAGCTATTCCACTGGTAGAACTCAGCGATAACATGAAGTTCAACCACTCGTTACAGTTTAATGCGGTGCCTGGCTGGACGTCTAAGTATATTGACTACTCGGCTCTCAAAAAGCTGATCTATGGCCTGGAAAAGGAATCGCTGGAAGAGGGAGGCACAAGTCACTTGGAGACTGCGCAACTTATCGGCAGCGATCCCAGTGAGAAGTTCACTACAGCGCTGGATATCGAGGTTACAAAGATTGATGAGTTCTATTGCAAAACTGAGGCTGAGTTGTTCGAAGAATTCAACTCTCTACTTGCGGATGAGTCGACGTTTGATAGACGTTTATCTTTGCTGGAAGACGATGATCTCACCACTCCAGAACAATATATGACACCAACGCGGCGCCACTCCGAAGAAGACATCTCGCCACTCTATGGTCGCAGAAGAAGCTCATTTGAGGAACTTGGCAGGCGACGGAGCTCGGTAATGTCGCGCCGGCGTAGTCTTTCAGCTCTCGCGTCTTCTAACGATGATGCGGCTGGTGCTGTTCCTGACTATGTTAGTGAGTACCGGTCTACACTTAAAAAGAGAGCAATTTCATGTTTTGTTTCTTTGTCCGAGCTGAAATCATATGTTGATTTGAATAAGACTGGATTCTCCAAGGCGCTGAAGAAGTTCGATAAGACTATGAGCAAAAGCCTTCGGCCCATGTATATGGAAAACGTCTTGACAAAGGCATATGCATTCGACAGCACAACTCAAGAACGGTTGGATTCTAAGATAGAAGATGTTGTGGAGATATTTGCCAGGATAACAGACAACACTGTTCCCGAGGCTAGACAAGAACTACGACTCAACCTCAGAGAGCATGTTGTATGGGAACGAAATACAGTCTGGAGAGATATGATTGGCCTTGAGCGTAAAACTCAAGGTGCAACTGTAGCGGCCACGGAAGTTCCAAAGTATATTCAACTTTGGGGTAGAATATGGGTTCCATCACAGATCCTATCGGGTGCCTCATTCAAAATGTTGGGTATCACTATTATATTCCTCGTACTACTAATAACGCCTGTTCTAGAGCACCCCGTGCAGAATAACTGTTTGGCGGTCGTTGTAGGAGCCTCTTTGCTCTGGGCTACTGAGGCCATGCCGTTGTTTGTCACCTCGCTGTTGGTTCCGTTCTTTGTTGTTGTACTGCGAATCCCCTTGGATGATAACGGCAATCAGATGTCTCCTGAGGCAGCTTCAAAGTTTATATTCTCCCAGATGTGGTCTTCTGTTATTATGCTATTGTTAGGCGGCTTTACCTTAGCAGCTGCTTTGAGCAAGTATCAGATCGCAAAGATTCTAGCGACTGCGATCCTGAGCAGAGCTGGTGATAACCCCAAGGTTATTCTGTTGGCATTAATGTTTGCTGCAACTTTTCTGAGTATGTGGATCAGTAATGTAGCGGCGCCGGTTCTATGCTACTCTATCGCACAACCGGTATTGAGAACTCTGCCGGAAAACTCGAGTTTCGCAAAGGCACTCATCCTCGGGATTGCTTTAGCGTCAAATGTCGGTGGAATGGTATCTCCGATCGCAAGTCCACAAAACATTATAGCATTGGAAAACATGGACCCGGAGCCAAGTTGGGGCCAGTGGTTTATGATTTCTATCCCAATTGCGTTAATTGGGTTGTTTTTTGTCTGGCTAGTTTTGATACTTACATTTCTCAAAACTAACGGTAAAGACGAGGCACCCATTACCATCCCCCACTTACGAGCTATTGAGGATAAGTTCACGTTTGTACATTATTTCATCAGTGTGGTTTCAATTCTAACTATCGTCCTGTGGTGTTTTTCTCATCAGCTAGAGCCATATGTTGGAGAGATGGGTATATTGGCGTTGATCCCAATTGTAGTGTTCTTCGGCACTGGTATTCTGACTGCAGCTGACTTCAATAATTTTCTCTGGACTATTATCGCGCTTGCTATGGGCGGTATTGCTCTTGGCAAGGCAGTATCATCATCGGGATTACTTGCTACGATTGCTCATACTATTGGGTCCCAGGTACAAGGTATGAGCCTATTTGGAGTCATGTTGGTATTTGGCCTTATGATTCTAGTTGTTGCTACATTTGTCTCTCATACTGTTGCAGCATTGATCATTTTACCGCTTGTTAAATCGATCGGTGAGAATCTCGAAGATCCTCATCCTCGCTTGTTGGTTATGGCATCGGCACTTCTGTGCTCCGCTGCTATGGGCTTGCCCACCTCGGGATTCCCCAATGTAACCGCCATTTGCATGACTGATGAATTCGGTAAACCTTATCTAACTGTCGGAAGCTTTATATCACGAGGTGTACCATCAAGTTTGATCCTCTATGTAATCATCTCCACCCTTGGTTACGTTATCATGAGAATGTTGGGCTTCTGAGAGATATGATTGATTATCGCAGTTCACGTGAGAGAGGATGGCCTTGCTGCCAATTATCATCGGATTCTCCCCGTAGCTTAGCCTTGTGCACTGGGAGTATTGATGGAGTTCGATCATTAAAGTTGCGCTTGTTGAATATGAGATTGGCGATAATAATTCCTGGGTTGCGCTGTACTAGCTCGTCTAGTTGTGTTACAAAGTCGCAGAGTCTTGTTGTGAGAAACATCTGTGGATCATTATACAGATTCGCGAGAAAGCTTATTGAAGCTGGCATTGTATCGCCTCTATTACTTAAAAAATCAAAGTCGCGTGGTTCTTCTATTCGTGTTGGTCTACCAGCAGATAGCCTTTGGTTATTACAATTCATCATTTGTAAATGTTGGAACTCTTCGTAATCGTCTTCTTCATCGTCGTCATCGCTTAGACAGTTCATGGGCGCTGTAGCCTTTTCGTTGTGCCAGGTTTCCTGATCCCATTCAAACTCGTTTGTATAACTTGTCAGTCTTCTGACGGCAACTGAATTTGCAATATTGCTGTGCGACATAGGTGTGTCGATCTTATATTCATAGTGTCGCTGAAAGCTCGCCTGGTCTTCCGCAAGAGACCTTATAGCGTGTTCCACATTATTACCCGTCTTTTTAACCTGATCTGACGATGAAGCGTTTGTATTATTTTCAAAATCGGAATCGTAAAATAGCGACGGCATACCGGGTCCGTCTTGAGTGATCATGTCTTCTAGTCCCTGTGCAAGGAGGACTAAGTAAAATAGAGGAAAAGCACAATGTAGAGAAGAGTTACAAATATGATATACTCGAGAATAGGACGCGATAGCGCTAGTCTCTTTCCGGAGAGCTGGAAGAGAAATCGCAAGATATGCGATACCAGAATAGTAAGGGGAAGCAGCAGGTAAGCCCAACTTGTAGTAGTATACTGATGAATAAACCCTTTGCGTGAGCAACCACAACAATAAAAGAGAGTACATCTACAAGAAATGCTTATTTTCTCGCCTTATATTAGATGGCGAATAAAGGCCTTTTTGCAGAGTTTAGCAAAACTGACAAATCTGTGACACTTAAGAAAATAGCATAAATATGGAAAAGGAAATCTTTAAAAAATAATTAAAATTAATATCAAAGCAAAGAAGTCAAAAAGAAATAGCTCATAAACCTTGTACAGTAGCAAGGAGCTAAAACACTGACGTGCAGTACTCAATTGGGCAAGTTTATGCTTCTGAAATAAGATTATGTTAAGTTCCATAATATTTGGTATCAACAAACCGCTTTGCAATAACCCGCTGGGTACGGCCAACTACTACTTTGAGCTTGGGAAAAGCTCTTATTAGGCGCTGTAATCCAATCTCAGATGCCAGGTACGTGACAAAGATGATGTTTTCGATTCTGATGCCATGATCAAGAAGCACAGCAGTCGCCATGGTCGCAGCGGCCCCACTGGACAACTGAGCATCAACAAGGAGTACATGAGTCTTTGTAAGTAGTTCCAAGTCCTCATCAGGTACTCTACCTGTTCGTGAGTTTGGCTTCGGATTAATGCGTGGAGGTAAGGACATTGTATGCAAGCGTGGTTCTCCTGTACGGGAATCGGACTGAATAAGAAGCTTACCGAGCTTAATAGTGGGAACAGTCTGCCTTAAAGCTTTATTAAAACATTCTCCCCCTCGTATAATTGTAATCGCGCACAGATCGTCAAATGGAAGTTTGATTCCGTTGAAGAGGTGATTTGTCGGCGTAACCACCTGAAAAGCAGAGTAGTTATTAAGCTCATCAAGTGCCCTATTGATCAGAATACTTGCCATGCGATCATAATAAAATATAAAGTCCGATCTGGAAGTCCGTTGATCAAGAAGAATTGTGTGAATTCCACGCACCTGAGATTTCTGCTCGATGAGAATATATGAGGATACATCAAACACTTCTAGTCGGTCAGTAGGAACTTTTTTATTGCCATCAGTCAATTTCAAAAGATCACTAAGATGCTGTGAGCTTTTTTCATGCAGTTGTCGCTGGATATGGTTCGAAAGCATATTGATAGCGACTACATTGTCCAGGCCTCGGGGTACAAGGACATCAGCCACTTTCATCGTATTACGAATATGCAGCTCAAAATTGGGCTTAACAAATCTCTCCCATTGTTTGATACTTAGTACAAGCTCTCGACCGCGGTGCAGAATATCTCGATTCAGTCTTCTTGCGAGGCAGATATCAAAATCGGTATCCACGAATATTTTCATGTCCATTAGTTTCACTATTCTAGGATCATACAATGCATAAATTCCCTCCAAGATAATCACATTGGCTCCATATATAGTAAGCCATTTATCAGTGCGATCATGTTGGGCAAAGGAATATGTGGGAATCTGTACCTTTTTACTGAATACTAGTCAACAACAAAGATTCCACTCCGATATAAGTACACGCAACTCACCCAGCCTTCAGATTTGTTATAGTCTCAAGCAGCATATCAAGGTCAAACGAATCAGGCGCATCGAAATCCCATTGGCTGCAGGAATGTTAGTGAAAATCTACTGACGTGCAATGTTCATCCTATTACCTATCAAAAGCCAGTTTTCGTTGATCTTTTGTCAAAGGCTTGTAAAAATTGTCCATTGATAACAATATGGTCCATGGTACCTGTGGTTGTGAGCCCAAATCAGAATAAAAGCTACATTATCTTGCTGCTAGATCATACATTAAGTTTGTTAATTATCGAGGAGGCAATGGAAGTTTTGCCGGACCCACTGCAACCAGCAATACCAATAATATACGGCTCCCGCCATGGTGGAATATACTTTGCATTTTCAAATGTGGGATTCTCGTCATTCATGGCACTTTCGGCCTTTCCTGTTAGCTATTTCTAAACCTTTAGGAGACGTCTGCTAAAAGCCGCTGATATTTGAACCCTTGCCCTAAATACATCACGTGACATCGACCTTTTCACAACAACTTCCACCACAACCCCGCGTTTAACTCAATGGCAAGCTGAAATCTGATGAGAGATACTCCAGAGGCAGCCTGGGATGAGGGTATCTTTGATGCACATTGTCACCCAACAGACTCCACTGGTACTCTGGCTGAAATTCCGTCTATGAAAGTCTCAAGATTAACGGTTATGTCTACTAAATTCGGCGATATAGATCTAGTGGAGAAATGTGCTACAGAGTATCCAGAAAAGGTGATTCCGGCATTTGGTTATCATCCCTGGTTTAGCCATATGGTATATCTTAACGGCGAGCTGACATCTAAATTGGCCCACTACTCGAGCGTACTGGCGCCTGAACCTACCGAAGAATTTGTCGCGACGCTGCCTGATCCGCGGCCATTCGAAGATTATCTAAAGCTAATGCGCGAATATTTAACTACTCATGACCGAGCTATAGTGGGAGAATGTGGCCTTGATAGAGCATTTCGGCTTCCTGAAAATGGATATATGGGTGGGGGCGAAAGCAGAAAGCTGACTCCTTATAAAGTCGTCCTAGATCACCAGATGAAGATTCTGGCAGCTCAACTGCAGCTTGCGGGTGAAATGGGTCGACCTGTGTCCGTTCATGGTGTCCAGGCTCATACACCACTGTTCGATTCCTTGATGACTGTGCAGACAATGGGGAAGGCACCCCCAAGCGTGTGTCTCCACTCTTACTCCGGGTCGCCGGAGTTTCTAGCCAGCGGCTGGTTCCGGTCAAAGGGCAAAAAAGTGCTGAATGTCACAGTCTACGTATCTGCGTCCGTATTGATTAACGCAACCAGTGAAGAGCGAGCTAGGCGCTTATTTCAGGCAGTGCCGCCAGACCGAGTTTTAACAGAATCAGACTATCACTCAGCTGGTGATGAGATGGACCAGTTTAATATGAGAAGCTTGGAACTGATCTGCTCCAGTTACAAGTGGGGTTTAAAAGAAGGCGCGGAACAGGTCGGAAAAAACTACAGCTCATTTCTTGGATACCCCGCATCTGCCAACAAACTGATGACTTTAAATAATTAAGCATATCTGCTACTGCTGGCAATTTTATATATATATATATATATATATATATATATGCTTTCTACTCCCAGCTCTCAATGCGCATGGTACCCTCATCCTCAAGGTTAGTATGTAACTTGAATGCATCACGGAGAATATGAGGCTCATGAAGAGACTTCTTCTTAGCCATGGCAAACTCGGCACGGTCCAGGTACTCATTAAGGATAGGTTTATACACAGGATGAGCACATTTGTTGATGATTTCTCTAGACCGCTCACGTGGGGCCAGACCTCTCAAGTCTGCTAGACCTTGCTCGGTGACAATGATATCTAGATCATGCTCAGTCTGGTCAATATGGGAGGCAAAGGGGACAACACATGAAAGACCAAATGGGTCTACTTTAGTGGCTCGTGCCGATGGAGTGTGCATAATGGAAAGCTTAGCATTTCGAAGGAAGTCTGCTGAGCCACCAATTCCATGCAACATCCGCGAGCCAGAAACGTTAGTGGAGTTTGCGTGACCATAAACATCAACCTCTACTGGAGTGTTCATAGCAATGACGCCCAATCTTCTGATGAGCTCTGGGTGGTTCGACACTGCCTGAGATCTCAGTAACAGCTTCTTCGAGAACAGATCCCAGTTGTCAAAGAACCGCTTGAATCCACCAGGAGTAAGCCTAATCGAAGTAGCGGTCGCAAAGTCCAACTTGCCCGACTCAAAGAAGTCGAGGAAGGAGTCCTGAAGGACTTCAGTCCATACATTGAGCTTGTCAAAGTGCGCAGAGGCCAAGCCTTCTACCACAGCATTGGCGATGTTTCCAATTCCTGATTGAAGTGGATGCAGGTTAGCAGGCATACGACCAAGCTTAACCTCGTGCTGGAAGAACTCCACCAGGTGGTCTGCAATTGCACGAGACATTTCGTCGGAAGGCGCATTCTCGGGGACGGTGTCTTTAGCCTCGCTTTCAACAATTGCCAATATCTTGGAAGGATCAACTGGCAGAGAACTGGTGCCGAATCTGTCAGAAACGGTGGTGACTGGATACGGTGTTCGGAATGGCGGGCTAACGGGCATATTGATATCATGCAGGCCCTCGAACGACGGGAGCGCGGTGTTGAGTTCAACAATGACCTTAGAGGCACAGGCAACTATCTCAGGCGTGGCGCCCACAGAGGGTCCCAATATCAGTCCGCCATTCTCGTCAATTCCCGTGGCTTCGACAATAGCAATATCAATATTGTCGTTGTCCTTAAACCGGGTGTAGTACCCATAAGTTAGGTCCTGTGGGAACATTGACAAATGCTTGTCAAAAAACTGTGTTCTTCCGTCGTTAATGGCGTTTGCGATCGGCTTTCCAACCTGATGGGGGGCTCTTCTGAGAAGCATGTTATTGTCAGCCCATCTCGATTCGATATCAACATCTGCAGAGGCGCCGACAAACAAGTTGAACCCAAGCTGGCCTTTGAGGTTGTTCTTCTCCACATACTCTGACAAAGCTGTGGGGACGACTTTGGGTCCGCCCACCCCGGTGAAACCTGACCAGCCAATGTACTGGCCATGTTTAAAGTACTGGATCAACTCTTCGGCTGATCTAACCTTGTCGAGCAGGGCCTTGTTGCGAATACGTGATCTGAGGATAGCGCTCATATTTTGTACTCGTTGAGAAATATTTAGAAAGGGAGTGCGATGAAGGAAGGAAGCTACCAGGAAAAAAAAACCGCTTTCTGGGGTTTTCAGGCCGTTTAATATTCACGGAGAAATGGAGGCTTTGAAACCTTTCACCCACAGTATTGTTCTACTCGGGTAAGTTGATCCGGAGTCGGCGCACTGCGGAAACTGGGTTTCAGGCAGCAGTAGATCCGAGTTCAAATGACCTGGCACCCGTGCCGATTTCCAATAATGCTTCTAGATTCCGGGGGGTACACCTACAAAGAGCGCTGAATAATATCCAGCTTCCAGCAAAGTCTTGTGTTTTGAAACTGCTGAGGTTATACCAATCAAACCTCGAATGATTGGCTACTAAGCACTAATAGCCTAACTGCTGGAGAGCGGCTCATGCATCCCGATCTCCCCAGCAACAGCTGACTCTGCAGTCCTCTCAGTGCACGCGCGGCGGCATTTGGGCTTGTACAGAGCCGTTATACTGCATTACTAGAGCTATAACTATATAATAAACCGAATGGCGCTGCCTCCATATTCTAGAGCGAGCTCTGAATAGAGGCACCCTGTACAACTCTTCAACTCTGATTTGTTGGAGCTTCGTGGAGTTTGTTTAGGCGCCTATACTTGGTTCAATTGGGTAGCAGTTCCGGGAACCCACAACACAGACACTAGCAGTAGTAGAAAAACAAAAAAACCTCCTCAAAAAAAATCTCTTCGTGATTAGCGCTACTAGTATCATACTATATTTCCCGCGTCGTTGTTTTGAACACTTAGAATCCAAAACCATGGCTCCTCCGGAACGTTCAAGAAAGATAGCCATAGTTGGGTCCAGTGCGGTCGGTAAGCTGAAGAACGAAGAATCAGCAGTCGTATTATCTAGTGATGGGTTGCTAATACTTGCTTGGTTGATGATGTATAGGTAAGAGCTCCGTGACAGTGCAGTTTGTTGAGCAACATTTCGTCGAGTCGTACTACCCGACTATTGAGAACCAATTCTCAAAGCCTATCAGCCATAGAGGTATTGAATATACCACGGAGATTATAGATACCGCCGGACAGGATGAGTTCAGCATTATGAACCAGAAGCACTTCATCGGAGTGCATGGCTTCATGTTGATATATTCAGTGGCCTCGCGCTCGTCGTTTGACATGATTCCCATCATCCGTGACAAGATTCTCAACGCCACGGGTACCGACTCACTGCCTATGGTGATGGTGGGGAACAAGAGTGATTTGGACAGTCTACAGAGACAGGTCACCACTGAAGAGGGCCAGCAGCAGGCACAAGCGCTCAAGATTCCATTTGTGGAGACGTCGGCAAAGAATAATTCACATATTGAGAGGGCGTTTGAGCTTTTGATTGCGGAAATCGAGCATACGACCCCGGACGAGAAGTCGAAGTGCATCATCTCATAAACTAATTATTTATATAATCGCCTATTTTTGTTTTCACTTGTTCTTAATGTGATGTTAATATCCTCTCTCTTTTCTGCGTATGTTTTTGTTGGCCGCCGATAACGCAGTCTTATCAAATATCCCAGCTAACTATCGGAACGCTATTAACGCCTGCCTCTACATATAAGCACCTCACAGTCAACGCACACTGGGTACGGAACTAGTCAAAAGGCATGAGGAATCGCCTCTGACAATGATAGCATGCGGTATCTGCGGGAACCGCACGAGGCTGTACTGTTCAGCATGCTCGTCATATCTGATGCTAGGCGACCGCATCAGTCTTATTAATGCAATGGGCGAAGTGGCGTCTCTGACAAACGAAATGAACACCATGCTGGATGTAAAGGGAAATGAACACAAGTGGACGACGCTGCTGGAGGTTGAGGCACATGCGCTGGACCGCGATCTGGCCAGAGTGCGCCAGGCCACGGTAGCTGCCAGGGCAGATTGCGCAAAGCTGACCCAGCAGGTATCCGATCTTAAGGTTTCTCATAGCGAACAGAAGTCAAAGCTTCGAGAAGCGTATTCGAAACTGGAGGCGTCAAGAGATAGCCGTGCGGGCGCGATCCAAACCTCGATAGAATTCGGCGGCACCAAGTCGGCTAAGTCTGAGCAGCATATCCGCCTGGCCCAGGTGAAGCTATGTAGAGACCTGTCCAGCTTATTTGGCATACACATTAGGCGCCGGAAGAAAGAGCGAACTGAAGTGATCGTGATTGGATTTACCGCTCTGCCAGATCTTTGTGTCTTGCCACACTATAGTCACTCGACCATTAACAGCTCCCTGGAAAGGGTCGGCTATTACTGCTCTCTGGTGGCTTACTACCTTGATATCAGACTCCCCTACGAGATCATGCTTCCGCAGAGAAGTCACCCTCAACTAAGGATAGCGCACCTGGCTAGTAATGTCAAGCACTCGCTTTATTGCGATACGAGCATACAGAAGTTTATTAGCGAGAGTCCGCGTGCGTTTGAAGAATACGCAGAGGGCCTAGCAATGCTAGTGCTGAACATACGCGAGATTGCTCTTCACGAAGGACTCTCACTCCCAGGTATGAAGAATGTTGTTCAGATTAACCATGTGTTGTTCAATCTCGCTGCGAGCTATGCCGCATCTTCAGGCGAAGGACATGTCGGGCCCGCCCAAAACAGCAGCGGCAGTAGCAGTCCACCAGAGCAGTCGGAACCCCATGAAGAATATGAAATAATAGACTTGGTGAACGTTCAGGACTACATCATCAATCAGACCTATCTAGAGATTAATGGCGGATCTGGAGAATGGAATCTTGTTGACAAAAACCAGACATTTGGCTCAGTTATAGATGTCGCCAGTCCGGACGAAAAGAAAAGTACATATAATCCTTAGTTTAAAGCTATTTAAGAAAAGCTACACGATGATAGTTGATTCGGGTCCAGCTGGTGGGCTGTTAGGCGCTGTTAGTATGCAAAAACACAGGTCTACCGCCACACCTAATGCTAATAGTACTTACACAGAATAGAAGACGTATTTACTTCTTGCAAGAAGCACAAGAGCACTGTCCGCTAGAGCAGGTGCATTGACCAGTAGTAGCACATCCACAAGATTCAGGCATAGTTAGATTTATTCGTTCACAGGGATAGCAATAGTAAAGTGTTAGTTGTTGAGACTCCAACAAGTGCGGGCCAGACCGCTTGGTATTTATACTCCCCAGTCATTTGATGCGTTGAGCCACTTTGTGTGGCTAGTGTCGATCGACTTTTAATGTATTCGGCGAAATCAGCTATTCGCGGCCAACACAACGGTCTTTTTTGTTTTTTCTTTTCTTCTTTCAATGCTACTCAAGTGGTTCTACTAAAGATATATCACACCCCTATACGGAACTAAGCTGACTTGTATTTGGCGTAGCATTAGATCTCGGACGTTGTGTTGTTGGCTTGTGTCATTCTACCACAGCACAAGCAGCTCAGTCGTTCTGCGTAACTTTCAGAACCACCGTGCTCCCAAAGATTAGGCCCACGCCTTCACCATCGTACATCAACCAATTCATCCATTCATCGTTCTTCTTGAAAATGGCTGCTGCTACTGAAGCCAGATTGTCAGACAAAGAACTTTGTAAGCTACTGAGCCAATTGACTTGAGTACTGACCTGAATTTCTCTAACACAATCTGCTGTAGTCGATCTTAACCAGAAAGCCGTCACTCAGGATTTCCGAATTGCACCCCGTATCAGGTACAATACAGTTTCGGGTGTAAATGGTCCATTGGTAGTTCTGGACAATGTCAAGTTCCCTAGGTTTAATGAGATCGTCAATCTCACTCTGCCGGATGGCACCACCCGTGCAGGTCAGGTTCTGGAAGTGAGAGGTAGTAAAGCTATCGTCCAGGTTTTTGAAGGCACTTCGGGCATTGATGTCAAGAAGACAAGAGTAGAATTCACTGGCGACAATCTGAAAATCCCCGTGTCTGAAGACGTACTAGGGCGAGTCTTTGACGGTTCAGGGCGAGCTATCGATAACGGTCCAAAGGTGCTTGCTGAGGATTATCTAGATATCAATGGCTCTCCTATCAACCCCTACTCGAGAATCTATCCCGAGGAAATGATCTCTACTGGTATTTCTGCTATCGATACAATGAATTCAATTGCAAGAGGACAGAAGATTCCTATTTTTTCTGCATCAGGTCTCCCCCATAATGAAATTGCTGCACAGATTTGTCGTCAAGCTTCTCTGGTCCGCCCAACAAAGGACGTGCATGATGGCCACGAAGATAACTTCTCAATTGTTTTTGCTGCAATGGGTGTCAATCTTGAGACTTCGCGATTCTTCAAGCAGGACTTTGAGGAAAATGGCTCCCTGGAACGTGTGTCACTGTTCCTGAATTTGGCTAATGATCCAACCATTGAGCGTATCATCACTCCCCGTCTTGCATTGACTACTGCAGAGTACCTGGCTTATCAAACCGAAAGACATGTGCTTACTATTCTCACTGATATGTCTTCTTATGCTGATGCTCTTCGAGAAGTCTCTGCGGCCCGTGAAGAAGTCCCTGGACGACGTGGCTACCCAGGCTACATGTACACAGATTTGTCAACCATCTACGAGCGAGCTGGGCGAGTAGAAGGTCGAAATGGTTCAATTACTCAGATCCCTATCTTGACAATGCCTAATGATGATATCACGCATCCTATTCCTGATTTGACTGGGTATATTACTGAGGGTCAGATATCCATTGATCGTCAACTACATAATAGGGGTATTTATCCTCCTATCAATGTGTTGCCGTCATTGTCTCGGCTCATGAAGGCTGCTATCGGAGAAGGTATGACCCGAAAGGACCACGGCGATGTTTCTAACCAGCTTTATGCCAAATATGCTATCGGTAGAGATGCTGCAGCCATGAAGGCTGTCGTTGGTGAAGAGGCTCTTTCAACTGAAGATAAACTTTCCTTGGAATTCCTTGAGAAATTTGAGAAGACATTTATTGCCCAGGGAAATTATGAGAATAGAACAATCTTTGAGTCTCTTGACCAGGCCTGGTCATTATTGAGAATCTACCCCAAGGAGCTACTAAACAGAATCTCTCCAAAGATCTTGGATGAGTTTTACGACCGTGCGAAGGCCGACAGTGCAGACCAGGATGACGAAGAGGAAGAAGAGACTTCTAATTTGATTGATGCCTAAATCTTACTTGATAAATAATTTTCAACTCTTATAGCGTGCTTCTGTTTTTGCTCTTTCATCTAAATTTTTGTTCATTATTAAACACATCAATATTTGTAGCCTCGGATGTTTCCACTCTTGCCACTGAAATATACGCCAGATTTGCCCTGCACTACAGATCCGAGAGGGACACTACTATTAAAGTACGTAGCTTCAAGCTCAGCTGGTATATTCTTCAGGTCAACCGAGTAGGGATACTCATCACTTGAAGCAACAACCAGCACATTTTCTTTTAGCGAGAGCGACGAAATCTCCAGGCTAGATGATTTTTTCAACGTCGCCAAGGGAGTAGCCAGATTTCTGGTATCCCATACCGAAACAATCCCATCTCGTGAGCCCGTAACCAAACTCTGATTTTCGCATGCAAGGGCAGTAGCTTTAGAGACGCTGCTAATGCTACTAAGTAGCTCCTTAGATCTCACATCCCAGCATTTGACACCATTGTCACACGCTGCAAAGATAATCTTTCCGTCCGTTTCGAACTCAAGCTCGGTGTCCATTTCTTGTACGGGCGGGCCATTATTATGATTACCCAGGGCTAGACAAGTCACGGCAGAGTCTGTAAACGTATGCAACATACTACCAGATCCACATTCCCATAACTTCACACCGTCAATGCTACTACTGACAATATTCCGACCACGGCCCACGATGCATATATCTGATATCGGTCCCTTATGGCCCTTCAAAGTCCGAGGGTTTGATCCGTCTACTACGTTCCAGATCTTTATCAGCATATCACTTCCACCCGAGACTGCAGCCTGCCCAGACGGAAAAAACAGAGCCTTGGATGTGTATGCATAGTGGCCGTGCAGGGTTCTCCTGACTTGACCATCTCTAACAGAGATAATATCGAGACCACCATCAGAGTCTCCGACAACCAGTAGATTATTTTCGGGAGAAATATCAATGCACGTCAAATCAGCTCCTGATGTAGTAGGGTGGAAGGCGTGCTTAGGAAATTTTACCAGTAGCTGCTTCTTCTCTCCGAGCGATACAGTCATATCATTGTTACTTACAGCAGCTCTTAGCTCGCCTAGAGGTCTCAGCTCCGTCGTAGATCCAATTCTATACACATCCACGTCCCCATCGACATTCAGAGATTCTGATGTCCAAGATATCCAGAATGATTCTCTTGAGCCATTGTGAGATATATCTCGTACAACATCAAGCGCGGTAGGCTGGACTGATACAATCGGTACGGACTGAATTGTCCTCTGTTCTTGCATGTGTTTTAAAGTGAGTGTTTCCCGCATTTTCGAGATATTCCGCTCACATATACGGACCCACTTAATGCTTGCACCACCAGAGGCATTCGGCTGCGTCCAGGAAGGTATTTATAGAAGCTCATCGCTGGATCCTTTGAGTCTACCCTTCCTTAGCACTCTCGGGTTAAATGTAATTATATCTCTAAACCCCGACAAGCCTCCTAAACCCGTGCGAACATTTGCTCAAGAGCATCATATCGAGCTAGTCCATATGGGACTCCAACCCTGGAGAAGCTCTCGAGATTGGATGCTGCTAGGTAGGGAAATCATTCAGGATGCTATAACGTACGTTCTTGATAAAAGGAGTCATCCCATCCTACTGTTGGATGGGACAAATGCGTTTGTGGGTATTCTGAGACGAATCCAGCACTGGAACTACTCATCAATTGTGGCAGAATACAGAGCTTCTGCGGGTGCAAAAGCGCATTACATGACGGAAATATTTATTGAGCTTGTCGATGTTGTTTGCCTGACGCATGAAGAAGCAGTAAAGCGACGTAAGAGCACAGAAAAAGACTCGCGCTACTTCCCCCCACTCACGACTGGACCCCAGACGCCATCAAAACAGATAGCCGATAAAAAAAGACGAAGAGTTATCATCAATCTACCTCCTAGTGATGTTCTTCCAGAGTGGTTTCACTTACAGGCTGTTCTTTGGCAGCGGGATAGGCAAGAGCTGCTGGCATCTCTCGAACCTGAGGCACATGGCACTGGCGTGGCAGTGTGAAACTGAGCATACTTCGTGGCTGATTACTATCTGATTTCACCATTGATATATCATCACATTAAGCTACATGCAGGTAGTGGCCGGCTTTGTTAGCGACTGCAATTCCGGAGAATGCGTTTGCAAACAGTTTACTTGTATAATAATCCCAATCCTT
This sequence comes from Diddensiella transvaalensis, assembly GCA_030555955.1. Lineage (NCBI taxonomy): Eukaryota > Fungi > Ascomycota > Dipodascomycetes > Dipodascales > Trichomonascaceae > Diddensiella > Diddensiella transvaalensis. Next base: position 62,417 of record JANIVV010000019.1, on the reverse strand, counting down.
TTAGACTATACGGCTATTCTTCTGGCAGTATGATCAATAATATGATCTGACTCGATCTAACTTCGTCTTTTTTACAACTATTTGGAGAGCCCGGGTCTATGGCTTCAGTTCAAGGTAGCATCTGTTGATGGGTTTCGATTATTATGGCGTAAAGGGACCTGTAGCGTCACATTTGTGTATTGGCTCGCCAGCCTCACTAATAGAGGCTCATTTGCCGCATTTTCAGAGGCTGAAGCCTAATTCTTGAACGAGAACTCGATATTTGTGGCATTCTTCCTGAAGCTCACTCAATATAGATATATCTCCTCAATCTCAGAGTTCGGAATATGAAAGTTTGAACTGCTCTCAGATATATCATGTTCCGTTCCATTCTACTTGGGCAGCCTGCTGCTGTGGCCAGGCCGTCTCCGTAACCTGTTTGTTAGAATCTACGACTCCAACGCGGAGAGTAAGTGCGAGAATATTTTCTGGATTCGATAAATTAAGTATTAAAGGAAAAGCTGACCACAAGCCCTCTGAAGGATATTTTATTCTTGTTATGCCTGGAAAAGCTCATGAAACGTTCTGCAGGGAGCCTGTAGACCCGTCACTCAGAGCGATTCTATCGCCAGACCTGCAAAACATTATAAACCCCTAGAGCCCGAGGAGGGAAGAATTTGAAACCATGTCGATCTTGAGCTTCGCTCTCTTATTGTCCATTTCTATTAGAATTCGTTTTTTTTTAGATATTCGTTACTTAAGACAATAAAGTCACTAGCGCGCCCCACCGCAGTACCACTTAAAGAATAATTAGGTATCTTAATAGAAAAAGGACCATCATTGGGCATTCATAGCAGTCATCAATATGTCTAGCTTAGAGAAATATTACTATGTTCACCTAAAAACTTAGGGGTTTTCACGAAGTTCACACTGGGAGACTGAAAAGTTCAAAATCCCATTTTTGCATCACCACTTCACGAAGATCTGTCCAACCGACAATGCTGAGGCCAATACTTCCAAGGATCTCGTCGGACTCCCTTTTTTCAGGGACAGTTAGACACAAGTCGTCAAAGCCATACCAGCCTCATGTTGCTCGAACTGTTTTGGAAAAGCGTGCGTTACGGAAACTCGACGTAACCAGACTCCGACCAGCTATTTATCATAGATTTGACTGCGTAGTGGAGCTTTCTGATGGATCCACAATAACGCGACGGTCTCAATTACCGCGAGTAGAATGGCGCTATATTGCAGATCAAAGAAATATTGGACCTTACAACCCGTCACGGCCTAATGTTCGAATCCAGGAAATGAGTGCGACTGGCAAGCTCGCAAAATTCCAACGCAAGTTTGCATACTTTGATAACTCAACTGAAGAAGCCTCTCTCTCTGGTACAGGTTCATCGACCTCGTCTGTGGCAGAGGCCGCAGATAGAGAAGCCAGGCGCAAGGCTGAGGAAGAAGCTGAGGCTGCTGCGGATGCTGCTGCTGCCGATTTCATGGACTTAATCCAGGAGGGATATGAGCCTGTTCAGCCAGGTGGAAAGCTTTACACTAAACGAAAAGCAGGCAAGAAATGATCTAGGAGCTTAGATATATATTTTATTCATTTGTATTAACCTTGTACATATCATTAACATTAGACATGAAAAATTTTGATATTTTGCACCCAATCCCAACTGAAGACCTCCTCTCAACTGAACATCACCGTCATGGGAAGTGTGTTTCTACCACATTTGCATACCGGCTGGCACGTCGATCAAGCCATTCTATCTGAGGAAGATAGGCTGGTGGCTATACGATTTGGAAGAGATCATGACCCTGACTGTATGCGGATGGACGAGATTCTCTACAGTGTAGCGGATAAAGTTCGCAACTTTGCCGTTATATATGTGTGCGATATCGATGAGGTACCTGCTTTTAACCAGATCTATGAACTATATGATCCTGTGACTGTTATGTTCTTTTTCCGCAATAAGCATATGCTGTGCGACTTCGGTACAGGTAATAATAACAAAATCAACTGGGTATTGGAGGACAAGCAGGAGATGATAGACATATTGGAGACTATATACAGAGGAGCAGTTAAGGGCAAAGGTATTGTCACCAGCCCGAAAGGTAAGAATGAGCGAGTGCTGCGCAATGGAATTCTAAATGCTAATTTATTCAAGATTACTCTACAAAACATAAGTTCTAAAGTGTTTTGAGCATGTAGTTATAGCTATTTATTTATCGTCGTGTCACCTAGATTTGATCCAGCGCTTAGCGTTTGGGTTGGGTGTCTCTCATGCGCATTGCGCACAACTCTGAAAAGTTTTGACTCATAGAGAAGGACCAGTAAACACTAGACGTCCTGTAATTCACAACGTTCATATCCAATCGAGTTATACCCGGACTGAGGGTATTATTCACACGTTCGCATCGACTTAATCATTCTACTGCAGCTGCTGCTCGAAAGACAATGAGTGTTGCACCTAGCCAGGACAGTTTCAATCGCGAGGTCCTCGATGGACTTCTGAAGAGGCGATTCTTCTTCGCGCCATCCTTTGATATATACGGGGGTGTATCTGGTCTATACGACTATGGTCCACCAGGATGCTCGCTTCAGGCGAATATTGTTGATACGTGGAGGAAGCATTTCATCTTGGAGGAGGATATGCTTGAGGTCGATTGCACTGCATTGACGCCCCACGAGGTTCTGAAAACCTCTGGTCATGTCGACAAGTTTGCTGATTGGATGTGCAGAGACTCAGCTACCGGTGAGATTTTCCGAACGGATCATTTAGTAGAGGAAGTGCTTGAGAGCAGACTGAAGGGTGACAAGCAGGCAAGAGGAGTAGCAGAAGCGCCTGCTGCTGAGGATGCCAAGGAGAAAAAGCGAAAGAGCAAGGTTAAAGAAATCAAAGCTGTAAAGCTCGACGATGAGGTTGTTGCTGAATACGAGAATGTTCTTGCCCAGATCGATGGCTATTCTGGGCCTGAACTTGGCGAACTCATCAAGAAGTATAATATCGTCAATCCCTCAACTGGTGGCCCTCTGGAACCTCCTATGGAGTTCAATCTGATGTTCGAAACTGCCATTGGACCCTCTGGCCAATTGAAGGGATATCTGCGGCCTGAGACTGCCCAAGGACAGTTCTTGAACTTTAGCAAACTTCTGGAAAGTAACAACTTGAAGATGCCCTTTGCTTCTGCTTCAATTGGAAAGTCGTTCCGAAATGAGATTTCTCCAAGAGCAGGTCTTCTACGAGTCAGAGAATTCTTAATGGCCGAAGTAGAGCACTTTGTTGATCCGAAGGACAAGTCGCACAGGAGATTCAAGGAGGTCCAGGATATTAAGATAAGGCTTTTGCCCAAAGACGTTCAATCTGCTGGAAAGACAGATCTCACAGAAATGACTATTGGAAAGGCAGTCTCGAATGGAACTGTTGACAATGAAACATTAGGATATTTCTTGGCAAGAATTTACCTTTTCATGATTAAGATTGGTATTGACCCCAAGAGAATGCGTTTTAGACAGCACATGGCGAACGAAATGGCACACTATGCTGCTGACTGTTGGGATTGTGAGCTGCAGTCATCTTATGGATGGGTCGAATGCGTAGGTTGTGCTGATCGATCAGCCTATGATTTAACAGTGCATGCGGCTCGCACCAAGGAGAAACTTGTCGTTCGTCAAACTCTTGATGAGCCAGTGACTGTCGAAGCATTTGACGTGGACGTGGACAAGAAGAAGTTTGGTCCCAAGTTCAGAAAAGATGCTCCTAAAGTCGAGCAGTGGCTTGCATCTCGAACTCAATGTGAACTCGAGGATCTTGGAAAAGAGTTGGAATCTACTGGCAAGATTGTCTTCCAGGTGGAAGGCATGACAGGGGACATTGAGCTTGATTCAAATTTCTTGACGATTTCAAAGAAGACTCGTACTGAGCATGTTCGCGAGTACACACCTAATGTCATTGAGCCGTCGTTTGGCATTGGCCGTATATTATATTCATTGATTGAGCATAGTTATTGGCCTCGTCCTGAAGATGCCAACCGTGGTGTTCTCTCCTTTAAACCAGTCGTTGCACCTACTAAGGTACTAGTGGTGCCTCTCTCCAACAATGAGGATTTCGATCCCGTCGCCACTGAAGTAACCTCAAAGTTGCGAAAGCTGGGAATATCCTCAAAGGTGGACGACAGTTCTGCTTCCATTGGAAAGCGGTATGCACGAAACGACGAGCTTGGTACTCCTTTTGGTATCACTATCGATTTCCAAACTCTGAAAGATGGCACCCTTACCATCAGAGAGCGTGACAGCACTAAGCAGGTCCGTGGTCCACAGGCTGATGTTTTGGATGCTCTTAGAGCTCTAGTCTTTAATCATGTTAGCTGGGAGGAAGGTACTGCAATGCTTGAGGCGTTTGTTTCTCAGCAAGAGTAAATCTATTATAGTTCTATAAGTATGATAAATATAAAAAAAATCCTATTTTATTAATAATCAGTTGTTCTTGCACTGGATACTGAGCATAGGTATACGTGATGATCGGACCCTCAAATATTTCCACACCCAACACCAAAGAGCCGGACCACCACATGTCGCTGAATACAAAGCTTAATGCTGTCAAACAGCTGTCTCAGGAACTAAAGCGATGGCCCCAGGATAGCACAAAAGTTTATACTTCATTCCGTGATACCAAAATCGAGTGGTTGGACGGACTTCTGAAAGGCAGCGGCGGCAAGGCACCTTCTGCCCATAGCTTGGACAATCAGGTCCATGCAGCTCGGATATTACTTGAGGACAACTCAAGATCAAAGGTAAGAATCTATTGAGGAAACACTAATTAGATATCTCCTCTCTAACTGTTTTCTAGTTTCCTGTGAGTAGTAGAATGCTGCAGCCCCAGGGGATGCCAAACTACTATGACAGAATAGTGATGGAGGCATCTCGAACTGGAAAGAAAGCTTCTCTTTTCACGGCCCTCAGTGACACCCTTTTTGGATGGTTTAGAAAATGATGTACATATGTATAAATAATATATTAGAATTCAATAGTTTTCATCGCTTTGCGTATGTAATCTTCACTTCGGAACCGTCAATTGCCAGTCCAGCAGTGCTAGCCTTAGCAACACCTGCCTGCTCGTCCAACATATATTCGACAAAGCCTAGTCTTCGCACTGCGAACAGTCTCACTTCCACGAAACCAGGGAATTTGGAGAAAACTTCCACTAGTGCGGGCTGGTCTATACTCGCCGGTAGGTTTTCCAGGAACAGAACCTTGTTTGGTACTTCCGGCTCATTGCTGGCACTCGCAAGCTTGGCTTTCTTCGCGGCGGCAGCTCCAGCGTCGTCCTTCGATCGCTTGCGCAGACCTCTGGCAACCTCGTCCCGCTGGCGCTCTTCCTTGGCCTTTAGGCGTGCTCGTTTGTGCTCCTCGAAGGCTGCTGTGCCTTCATTCTGCCGTTTCACTGTAGCATCCGATTTTGATCTCGCGTATTCTATAACCATTGGGCGCCCAAACAGTTCACGGCTATTCATCTTACTGCGTGCAGCAGTGGCATTATCTGGATCATCGAATACTACGAATGCCTGACCTCGTAGTCGTATATTCTTGTGTGCTATAACATCGATGACATTTCCGAATTGTTCAAACTCCTTCTTTAATTCATCTTTCAGAAAGGGAATTTTGACTTTTTCGCTGATATTCCTTATATATAGCCTATCTATTAGGATCAGAACTCAAAATCAAAGAATTTAGATGATACTCACGTTTCTGACGCCGGCAGCGTCTCTTCAGACATATTTTATTCAAGTGAGTGGTGGTGGTGGTAGCGGAACTTGGGATCTTATTGCCATCTCCACAATATATATATATATATATATATGGCGGCGGCTAACGATGATATCGAAATTGTCCTGGCTAAGGAGGCATCTGAATTCACTCGTGATCAGGAAATAGATAGAATCCTGGAAGCGTTTCCTTTAGATGCTTACTCGGTACTTGATCTGCAACCGGGCTGCAACTCCACAGTTATCAAACAGCAGTATCGCAAGAAGTCACTTCTGATACATCCTGATAAAACAAGGAACGCGCGTGCACCCGATGCATTTGATAGACTCAAAAAGGCAGAGGCGGAGCTCCAGGATACCAAGAAGCGAGAGACCCTAGATCAGGCCTTCACGGATGCCCGGAGAATGCTCATAGCAGAGCGGAAGTGGACGTACGATGATGCTCGTCTTAAGAGCGATGAGTTCCTTGCTGAATGGCGACTCCAGACCAAAGAAGTTCTCATTGAAAACGAATTACGACGACGAAAGCTCCTGCGGGCCCAAATGGAAGAGGAAGGTCGACAGAAACGAAAAATCGAGGAAGAGGCCGATGAAAGGCGAAAGCGACGTGAAAGCGAGAGGGCCTGGGAAGACAGCAGGGATACGAGAGTAGGCAATTGGCGACAATACCAAAAGAAAGTAGATACAAATAAGAAAAAGAAGAAATTGAACGTATTAGGATAGGTTTTTGTTTTGAATATTTATTGAAGTAACGGATGAATGAAAAGGTTTGCTGCTGTTAGCTTGGCTACCAAATGGCTACATTATTCACTATTCATACAGTTCCTAATACACTCTCCCAATGTTTTGAAATAATTTTCAAAATCCAAATAGAACGCTTCAACAGATGTTACCAGTTGAAAGGTTACGATTGAGTAGAATGCCAAGTTTGCTCTCATATACCCCAATTGCATGCAGCGTAATAGCAGCAGGCATTGCTGGATACTACATGGGATATAGTTCTGCTCGATCGACCAGATCAAGCCGAAGACGTAAACTGTCGTATGACGACGACAGCTCGAGCGGCAGTGCCTACACTTCTGATAGTGAGGGCGAAGATGTTGACGCCAGATCAGGTGCTTATGGGAACACTCGTGAAGAGTGCAAGATGGTGCTCGTTGTGAGAACAGATCTGAAAATGACTAAAGGCAAAATTGCCGCGCAGTGCGGTCACGCAGCTGTAGCATGTTACGAATCTGCGTCACGAAGCAGCCCTAAGCTTCTTGAGAAATGGAGGCGACTGGGGCAGGCTAAAGTCGCTTTACAGTGTACCAGTCTAGAGGAACTGGAAACATTGCATGCAATTGCACTGTCCTTGGATATAACAGCGCGAATCATCCACGATGCTGGCCGCACACAAATAGCTGCTGGTTCAGCAACTGTACTTGGAGTAGGTCCAGCTCCCAAATCTGTCATTGACCAGGTTACAGGCCATCTCAAATTACTCTAATTTAATCCCCATTCTTGCCTAATAATTTATACACATTTCTTGAACTAATCATACAAAACATTCATGCTCAGGAAGAAGAGTCGGACTCCTCTCTGGCCGATTCTTCGTCAGTTCCTTCCGGGCTGAAAAAATCGTCGTCATTATCATCATCGTCATCCTCATCAGCGTCATTGACAGATTTGTCTTTTGCTTCTTTCTCCAGATCACCCAAAAGTCCTTTCAGGGCCTCTCCACCAGCCGGATCGACAGACGATATCCGCTCCACGATCTCTTGCCCCTTCTGACTACTTTTCTGTGATGGTTCCTTCTTAGGCTTCTTCTCGTTGGCAACTATCTCTCGCACAGCATCATGGTCGAGCACAATCCCAGACTTCAGAGCAATTAGCTTTGCTCTGAGGACTTTTCTTATTATAGCCATATCTTCGGCCCTATACCAGCCATCACCTCCGTCAATGGATTCGCGTAGAGGGGCATTTTCTATTAAATCTGAGAGCCACGGATCAGATATGTCGCACAATTGTAGCATTCTTGAGTTGGGCATATGTTCTCCGTCAAATGAGTAGGGAGGGGACGCTTCACCCGTGACAGCGGTGGCCACCTGAATTTTCTTATCTTTCTTCATTTTAGCTTCCTCTTCTTTTGTAAATATGCGAAAATGCTCAGTTTGGTACTTTGCATACTCGCTGCTTGATTTCGGATCAACTCCGTACTTCCCATAGACTCCTCTCCAGGGTCCACTTTTGAAAGCATATGCAACGTATTGTAAACTATATTTCAGACCGGACTTCACCTCTGTGCTTAGCTGAGAATCAATGGCTCGACGCGTCCAGAACGGCCTCTTCTCAAAGATGGTCTTCAGCTCATCCACACACCGTTTCAAATGCAACTCTGGTTCTCGCAACCCGCTTTTGGGTCCTGCTGGAGCAGGCTCATCCCAGGCTATATTGAGCGAGTCAAGCTTTTGTGCAGCGGCCGTGTTGATTAACTTTTTATTGCCTGCTTCATCGCTCACTACCGACACAGCGGGGTTTTGGCGATATGCATAAGGAAAGGGGTAAAGAGTCTGAGAAAACCGGGGAGGAGGCATGATATCTGCCTGGTCGCCTTCAATTGGTCCGATGCCATCAATGTCAAGCGCCTTTATACTGCTATAGTTTCCATTAAACAACGAATCTTTCATTCGCTCCACAAACTTCGAGCTTGCCGTAGTATATTGAAAGTCGCTCATCTCGCGGAATCGGAAGTTGGATTCGATAATATTTGTCGGCTCAGCCGTGTAGCTTCCGTTGCTTAGCTCCATGGCCCGTTTGAGATCACCATTAGCTTCTTCTAACCATCGCTTAGCTATTGTAACCTTCAATAAAATATTACGTGTCTTGGACATTCTTGACGAAATTGGATGCTCGAATGGGTCCTCCGGCCGTAAGCGCAGCTCTAGGGTGTCCTCGCCTCTACTCTCAGCAGCCTTTGCTATCATACTGCGTCCACCAACCATGGAGATAGCTTTCTGATCATCTTTGACATTCGCAGGGAACTCGATAGCAACTACACCCGGTAGATCAAGTGAATGAATCTCAGCCAATTTAGGCATCTTCTGGCGAAAAAAAGAATATTCTTACTGAACTGGAATAGTAGCAGAAACCTCTGCAGTTCAAAGTTTATGTGGGAAGGTTGTCGCTGCCGATGCAAGTGTGCGCATATGCGCGGATCGCGAAAGATTCCACTTGTCAACCAACCCAATTTGGACGGATAACAGAATGACGAAAGGCAACGTTATAACAATTTCCAATCGACTACCGGTGACAATAAAAAAGCAGGGCAATAACGATGGCTATTCGTATAACATGTCCTCGGGTGGGCTTGTTACAGCGCTATCAGGTCTAAAAAAGTCATCAAACTTCAAGTGGTTTGGCTGGCCAGGTACGTGATGCATGTTTGACAGTAAAGAAGTTAATACAGAGCTTCAATTCTGAACAAATCTAGGATTTGAAGTGCCAAAGGAGGACCAGAAAATGGTCTCGCAGGAATTGGAAAGAAATTTCAACTGTTTCCCTGTTTTTCTCAGCGATGATATTGCCGATCTTCACTATAATGGCTTCAGCAATTCGTATGTTAACAATCTGATATTAATTGACAAGATAGGTAGATAAACTAACATAATTACAGAATTTTATGGCCATTGTTTCATTATCATCCAGGGGAAATGAATTTCGATGAAGTTGCCTGGGAGGCTTATACTGAGGCCAACAGGAAATTTGCTAAAGTTGTTGCCTCTATAATAGAGGAAGGGGACATAATATGGGTACACGACTACCATTTAATGCTGCTACCTGCTATGATTAGAGAAGAACTCGGCATGCGAAAGGATAGTGTAAAAGTTGGTTTCTTCTTGCACACCCCGTTTCCCAGTAGCGAGATTTATCGAATTCTTCCGGTAAGGAAAGAGGTCTTGCTTGGCGTCCTCCAATGTGACCTTATTGGATTCCATACCTACGACTATGCGAGACACTTTCTATCTTCTGTTGCACGAATTCTCAATCTGAATCCTCTCCCTAATAGTGTCGAGTTCGCAGGCAGAATAGTCAATGTCGGCGCATTCCCCATTGGCATAGACACTAACAAATTTGTCGAGGGTCTCAAATCTCAGGATGTTATTAAGCGTATGTCATCTTTGAGAAGGAAGTTTGAAGGCACAAAAGTGATTGTGGGTGTTGACCGGTTGGATTATATCAAGGGTGTGCCACAGAAGCTGCATGCGTTTGAGATTTTCCTTACCGAGCACCCGGAGTGGATTGGTAAAGTTGTGCTTGTTCAGGTGGCTGTACCATCTCGAGGAGATGTGGAAGAGTATCAAAACCTGCGATCGGTTGTGAATGAGTTAGTGGGAAGGATTAATGGCAGGTTTGGAACTGTCGAATTCACGCCAATTCATTTCCTGCATAAAAGCATTGATTTCAACGAGCTTATTTCATTGTATGGAATAAGTGAGGTATGCCTAGTAAGTAGTACACGAGATGGTATGAACCTTGTTAGCTTCGAATATGTTGCTTGTCAGCAGGATAACCATGGCTCGTTAATTTTATCAGAGTTTACGGGTGCAGCACAGTCACTTAACGGAAGTCTGATAGTGAACCCATGGAATACTGACGATGTGTCTGATGCTATATTTGAAGCACTGACTCTATCTGAGGAGAAGAAGCTGTCTAACCATCAAAAGCTTTTCAAGTACGTTTCAAAGTACACGGCTGCTTACTGGGGAGAGAACTTTGTCAACGAACTGTCGAAGATCTCCAATTAAGAGAAGTAACTCTAGAAATCTCATTTTATTTATACATAGAAAATTTATTAAAAGGGTGATAATCAATATGCTTTCATCTAGTTGGCTTTTCAGTTAGCTCTGCTGTAACTGCCTATCAGCCCAGTAACGCTCCACTTGGCGCAGAGTAGCTGCGCTCGCTTTCATTTTATTAACAGTCTCAATGTACTCTTCATAAGGGTCAGAATCATGGACAATACCACCTCCAGCCTGCAGATATGCCACGCCATCCTTATACCACATTGTTCTCAATGCAATGCAGGTGTTCATAGACGATTGTTCGTATCCCCAATGCCCAACAGCACCAGCATAAATACCTCTTCTCTCACCTTCTAATTCTGCAATTAGTTCCATTGCTTTAACTTTTGGTGCTCCTGACACAGTTCCCGCAGGGAAAATCGATCGGAATGCGTCAAATCTAGTCTTGTCCGGTCGTAACACTCCAGAAACTTGCGACACAAGATGTGACACATGAGAAAACCGCTCCACTGTTAGTAAGCGATCCACAGAGGTTGTGAGCGGGTCACAGACACGATTGATATCATTACGAGCCAGATCTACCAGCATAACGTGTTCAGCTCTATCCTTTGTTGAACTTAACAGCTCTGCAGCCAATGCATCATCTTCTTCACTAGTCTTTCCTCGTCGAATTGTACCCGCTATGGGGTGTGTGATGATTCTGCCCTTCTCTGACTTTACCAGTAGCTCTGGAGAAGCACCGATAACCTGAAACTTTAGTGTATCTATGTAGAACAGATAGGGTGAGGGATTGACCGATCGAAGGTGTCGGTAGATGTTAAACGGATGCACATCAGTAGGATGGCTAACTCGCTGTGAGGGAACACCCTGGATGATATCTCCCTTCAGAATATGCTCTTTTAGATTTCTGACATGACTTTCATAACCCACCTGGCCAATATTCGAGGTGAACTCCTCTCGAACAGTGACAGGTGGCTGAGGCGGTTCATAGCTTTCTGGCGATCGAAGAGTCTCGACTATTCCACCGATAATGGTTTGGGCCTCACTATAAGCAGCCTTAATGTCAAAGTCGGGGCCAGCATTATCGGGGATGTGAATATTGTGGATGACCTGAATTCTCTGGTAAACATTATCAAAAGCCACAATAGTATCGAAAAGCATCAGTACAGCCTCTGGAAGACCCAAGGGATCCTTCAAATCCCTAGCGACTCGAGGCTCAAAGTACTTCACACAATCATAGGAGATATAACCCACAGCACCACCACTCAGGTGGGGGATTGTCGAAGCGCTTTTCGCCTGTCGGTATTGATTGAGCTCCCGTTCAAGCTCCTGAAGAGGATCCACGTCGGGGCCAAACCCGTTTCCGGTCTCAATTACCTTTCGAGGATTTGTTCCGATAAATGAATACCGGTCCAGCTTCTCTCCTCCGATGGCACTCTCCAGAAGGAAGCTCTGCCGAGCATGCTTCTCATCACCGGGCCTCGCCAGTTTCAGATAAGCGATATGAGGAGTCAGGCTTTCCGCCAGAATAAACGAGTATACCGGATACAGATTCGGCGCCTGTTCACCACTGATTTCTCGAGAAGATTTGATCTGTTCCTCCAGTGCCTCCAGACCAGGCTGAAGACTAGAAGTAGCCATTTTCAATTATGAATGTGCGCAAACAATACTGAAACAAGGGCCCGATGACTGATACTTCTTTTCTAGCACGAGATTTTTATGGTGAGGTCCGTCCGCACTAAGCGTAGGCCCATGTTAATTTTCCAGGCCCACCACCCACCACCACCACCACACCTAGACATTTTCTATAGGCGTCCAACGGCCGCTCTCGCGGCTCAACGAGCCAGCCCCATCCGAATACAACGAAAGGTAAGAGCCGTGAGCCGTGAATGAGATCTAGAATTGCACACTTGGTACGACACTCCTCCTCGGCAGCTGCCCAATTGATACAAAATATAAAAATAATAAGAAAAACCTTAAAAAATATACACGCCGGCTGCTTACGTAAGCGAGCGCTTACCCTGGAGCACTTGCTCGCAGTGTAGCCACCACTCCCCGATCAGCGCGAGTGTGGTGGTGGTGGTGCACACCAAAGAGAGAGAAAAAAAACAGAGACAGAGTTTGGGCCTAAGACTGGTTCTCTCTCCCTTTTTTCTAGCCTAACAAAAACCCTTCTTCATCCTCAACATCGCGTAATTAGGGCCGAAGGTTTTCTACGAGGCTAACAATTCGTCAATATCTTGTAGTAGGGCTATTTCTGTCTTTTTGATTTTCCGGTTGTTTTGTCTTGGGGAATTATTCCAAGGAATATAGAACGGCAAGCGTCTAGGTAAAGGAGAATTCTGTACTCTAAATATAAGGACCAACCAACAGAAACATTGAACGAAGAACCCTGTTACCTAACATGGGTCAAATTCTCTCTCAGCCGGTCACGGTCAAGGTATGCTATTCTATTGCTCTATTGAATGCCCGGGGGGACGGCCTGGTCGTCGATTGGCCGAGATCACAATGGTCCTCCGCCGTGCGCGCGCATCATCGACTCTCGATAAGCTAACACTGTATAGAGTTCGGAGGAAGGACAGGATGAGCGATTGTACTATGGACTGTCTTCGATGCAGGGATGGCGTGTGTCAATGGAAGATGCACATGCTACCGTACTTGATTTGAAGCGCGATGAAGAGAATAGAGGAGCGGCTAATGGCGAAAAAGTCTCATTCTTTGGGGTATATGACGGACATGGAGGGGAGCGTGTGGCACTATTTACCGGAGATAATTTGCACAGGATTGTTGCTCGTCAGGCAGGCTATGAGCGTGGTGATTACGGCCAGGCTCTGAAAGATGGATTTCTAAGCACAGATCGTGCGATTCTGCAGGACGGGTCTTTCAAGAGGGACCCATCAGGATGCACAGCCACTACTGCACTGATAACTGATAAGAAGATCATTGTTGCAAACGCCGGTGACTCGAGGACAGTTCTGGGCGTTAAGGGCGTTGCTAAGCCGTTATCGTTTGACCACAAGCCACAGAATGAAGGCGAACGGGCCCGAATTTGTTCTGCTGGAGGATTTGTAGAGTCTGGAAGAGTGAATGGTAATCTTGCGCTGTCTAGAGCAATTGGTGATTTTGATTTCAAGAAATCGGCTGATCTCCCCCCTGAGGAACAAATTGTGACTGCGTATCCGGATGTTTTGGAACGAGAGATTACTCCAGACGACGAGTTTCTTGTTCTTGCCTGTGATGGTATCTGGGATTGTATGCAGTCACAGTCTGTAGTTGAGTTCGTTCGACGCGGTATCGCTGAAAAGCAGAAGCTCGAGGAAATCTGTGAGAATCTGATGGATAACTGTCTTGCTCCCCAAAGTGATATGAGTGGGATTGGTTGTGATAATATGACAGTGCTGATTGTAGCTTTACTGAATGGTAAGACAAAGGAGGAATGGTATCAAATGATTGCGGACAGAGTAAAGAGTGGCGAGGGACCAGTGGCGCCGGTGTCTAGTGCAGAGAAGAAGGGCAATCCCTTCAACCAAGCAGAGGCAGTTGAACAGCATCAGCCGTCGTCATTTGCTTCAGGAATCACATTTCAACTATTGAATCAGGCGGGTGTTTTTTCCGGATCAAATGGAGGAGGAGGAGGGCCATATGTGGTTCGGTCGAATGGAGCTCAATCTTTTTTCCAGAGCATGGGATTTTCACCAAATGAGCTTGAAGAATTACACGATGAATCTAATGAACATAATGAAGATGACGATGATAATACTCATAATAATGAAAGTGACAGCAGTCCCAGCAAGGACGACGCCATGTACTCGCATAGCGCAGGATCTAGGATCACCGAAATTGAGACTCCTGATCTCGAGCACCAAGAGGATATTGATGGCACTGCATAAACGGGCCCAGAAGATTAAAGAAGAGCATGCTTTTTGACGAGAAACGTTGAACATTGATGATTTCTCCGTCGCACCCACCCTTCAGTACACTCCATTTTTTTTGATTGATTGTTTCTTTATACTTTGTTATTTTTTGTTCCATATTCTGTTATGATGTTATGTGATATTTTTTGTTTACTTTTCTTTACTTCTCAGAATTCATATATTTATAAAGCTTGCGTTTCTATTTGTATTCTTCTGGTTCGCAGAAGTTCCAGTGCTTAATTTTATCAAAATAAATATAACTCAATACTCTTCTAGCTTTCTATATGGAATAATCGTTCAGTGTTTTGCCACACCTGCTGAGCCAGTTCCTCTACTGACATTCCCTTGATACCAGCCACTGCACGGGCAACCAATAGAATACCGGCTGGCTCACATCGTCCACGGACCATAGATCCAGCTATGTATTTTTCTTTCTTGACAGCTGGGAATTTGAGCCTGTCATCTTCCTTCATCAGGAACTGTTTGTATGAAGAGTGAGATGGTCTTATCTCGCACCATGGACCATCTGTTTCGAGTAGTAATTTGTCGTGAGGAATCCTTGCAACCACATCTAGATTCTCTTGTGTCTTGAGCGAGCAGCCATTGACACCGATATAAAGGCCTAACGATATAAGGTCAGCAAGCTCATTTTCATTGCCTGTGAATGAGTGAACCACTCCTCCGTAGGGGAGCCTACCATCGGCAATATACGGAGCAATCATGTTATGAAAATCAGTCTGACACGCTCTTGAATGTAGAAACAATGGCAGTCCCACCCGTGTAGCAATGTCAAGCTGTTTTTTGAAGTATTCTCTCTGGACATCAGCGGGTGCGAAATGCAGTCTATCATAATCCAAGCCAATCTCACCAAATGCCTTCACGATACCCTTTTGCTTCCCCTCCAAAGCCAACTTTTCAATCTTGTTTAGATATTCCTCTGCCGAGCCCTCACCCTCAGCATTGGCAATATCCAGCGCATGGCATGGATGAACGCCCACCGTTGAGAACAAGCCGTATTTTGACGCAACATCCATTGCCACAACCGATTCCGGAAGATTCGAGCCTGTGATCATAATGCGCTCGACACCTACTTGCCTGGCTCTGTCGATTACATCTTCGACATCCGGTTCATGATACTGTTTCCCATGATAGATACCTCTAAACTGTGCATCAGACAGATTCGCTCCTAGGCTTTATTTAGTATCATATAGAAATACACGCAATCAGCTCATGACTTACCAATGTCGTAGAATCTAAGCTTGGAAGTGACCATTCTCCACGGCTTCATTCAAACTTGAGCGTCAAGGTTGGGAATATGCGGCTCTGCCATTTTCATTGTCGATCCGATATTTTTTTAGTGCGCGGCGGATATGTTTATTTACTTTTCATTGGGTCGTTCTATAGTGAAAACGCTCGGATGGGGTGATTGCTCAAAACTTAATTAGAGTATCGTCCCGAATTTTTTGCATTAATATATATCCCCAGCATTTTTGGAGAGAGTATTTAGGTCTCATCTTCATTTTATAGTTGCATTCATTTGTGTGTGGGATATCTGGTAACATGTCGATGGCGGCAGCAGATGATCTGGTTCTAGAAGTATTAAGCCGAGATCTGATAACCGCAGACGATGTCCTTCATTTGTGTGCCGGATTCGAGCCAATTCAGGCCGATGATGTGCGGATCGCATTTCAGATCCTCATGACTATAGATGAGTATCTGGAGGAAACCGATACATGGTCATTTGGAGTTTTGTCTTCCTACGATTTCCGGTCTGAAGCACGCCAGTTCGATATAGATTTGGCTTCTGTCCTCGGTGCAAGATCAGAGTTCCTTCTTTCGGAAATGAAGGCTTGGAACATCCAGGCTCTGAAAAATAAGGTCGCCAGAGCTTCAAAGAGTTTCTATTCGGATGCAGATACGGTCTTGACGGTGCTGGTACTTCGAATCATATCCAAATACGCCCAGCTTGAGTTCAAGCTTCAATTGGCCGTGTCGCGTTCAACGCTCATAAAGATTCACTATGAGTTGTCTGGATTACTAGGAAAAGTGTCATTAAAGTCAAGGCTTAGGCTGAAAAAGAGGGACAAACGGAATCCTCTCGTCGAAAAGTACAGCAATTTTGTCCAGCAGCTTCTGGAAGAACTCGAGTCTACCCCATTTGAGTCTGTGCAACAGGAAATGTTCCAGGTGGTCCGTGATCTGCAGCGAATGTTCTCCAAGTTCGCATCCGAACATGAGAACGGCAATAATTTGTCAGAGTCAATGTTCTTTGGAGATGATGGCACGGATACAGAATCCGTGCCGGGTTCCCCTGTTCAGTGGAATGAGACCTATTATAACCCGGGACACACACGGTCTGTATCAGGCGCTTCATCGGCACTATTTTCTTCAAGCGCGGCCAGCACAACTAAAAGTTCAATTACAGATGAATTGCCCGGTATGATGCATGCTTTCCAGGAAGAAGCAGCACGCAAGCAGCCCAAGCACCAGAAGAGCACTGGCCTTTTAACCAAGAAACTGTTTCCTTCATTGGCCTCAGATCCCCATACCAAGCGACTGACAACATCATCAACATTTGCACCTCCTGCACGACTTGTCGCACCCCATCCTTCCACGGCACCTAGGAAAGTGCCACCACTCACGGCGCCAAGATCACCCGGTTCACAGACATTAGATGTGCAGATGGTCGACAACCGCATGATGGTCAATGTCAGTGGTAAATTCATTGATATGCAAGTATGGCTGAATCAAGCCAACGATATCCAAGTTCAGCCTTTATCAAAACAGGTGCGCACAACAGCCACAACAGAGCGTCCAACGAATTATGCATACAAATCATCATCATTTACGGCGCCTTTCGCTAAGCCAGCTCAGGCAGCAGCACCCCAGCAGCCCTCTCAATCGGCGCCTAAGCAACCAGCATCATCATCATCATGGCTCCAAAACATGTTTGGATCTTCGCAACAGGCATATAACAAAGTCATGGACTTTTAACGCATTTATTATTATCGCATCATCTATCATATATTTAAAGGCCCTTTTATGTTTTATTTTTTATTAGATTAAACCCATTTTTGCACAACTACTGCTCCAACCGCACCACTTGCTTTCAGTGTGGTGTCTCTATCTGTAAGTGGCTTATTCGGGAATGTCATCTGTAACACATATGATCGACTTGTGGGTGCATGCTGACTGACAAAATCGTAAAGTTGCTGTACGGTTCCTGTTGACTGGAATCTAGCTCTTAGTGTCTGACCATCACCCAGCCGTATTTGAACGAGAGCGTCACCTTCTCCCAAGACCTGTGTTGACCTAGAAGGCCCTGCGGATGACGATGATGCAGCGACCGAAGATGACGATGACAATGATGATTCAGGTGCTGGTTTTCCATCTCCAGGAACAGGGGATCCTAGTCGGTTGCCCTCGCCAGTGAATCCGCCTCGCTTTGGCTTAGGAGCCTGGTAATCTTCATCAGATCTCTTAATAACATGCACATCAACCATTTGTCCATTCTCAACTTTAAGCAATTCCAAAGGAGCTCTTCCAGCCCGAATTGCCTCGAGATATTGCACATTGGCAGGATCATCGTAGCGGTAGAGTGGCCCATCTTCGAAACTGAACCCATCTCGCCAGAAAGTCAATCTCCGAATAACCTGCTCAAGGCCTGCACTGGTTTCCTCAGAACTATCTGGTATAACGGTTGACTCTACATCATCACTGCCAAGCGTGTATCCAGCACCCTTGAACTCTGGAACTGCATCCTGTTCCGGCCTGGCGCGTCCCACAAATTCCGCGCCAGCTTCCTCCTCTTGGCCTCCCCTATTAAGACCCCCTCGATTCAACATTCGTGTATTGAGATGGGCCTGCTTCATAATGTCGCTCACAAGTCGATTGCCCATATTACCAGAGCCACCAGCATCTGGGTTCTGGACTGCCAGACCACTCTTCTCTCCACCAGTAAAGAAATTGTCAGGTTCATCGTCTTCTGATCCGGAATGCACCGGCGACTGCTCCATATCGGTGCTATTCTGTGATAGATCCGACAATGTTGCGAATCGCTTTGGGGCTTGCTGATGTCCAGCGCTATGATTTCCAATCAGTTTCAGACTTCGGATTCACAATCCAATTAACTTACCGTTGCCGTCTGTCTATGCCAGCCGATGCCATTGGAGGCGGCGGCACTGCAGATACTGCAGGATGCTCGGAATCGCCATCTTCATTATGTGCTTCGCGGTAGAAATAAAGACTCAAAGCAGACTACCATGCTATTAGTACATCTCGCCTCATCATCACCATCTTACACGATTCGGGAATACACTATACCTCCACATCCCAATTCGAAGATTCCAAGATCTCGCGGGCCTCGTCAGGCGAGATTTGAGAGACCTCGACAAACTCTGCGATCTTTCTGTTCTGGTCCTCGTCGTTCATTGTGAGTATTGCCACGGATTGATCTTGGTAGAAGGTGCACCTGTCAATGCGTGTAGGCAGGTAATCGGAGACGGGGAGCACCACCGGGTAAGTGAATGTATTCTGGGGCGCCGCACCTTAGAAATCCAAGGACGGTGATTGGCTGAATGCACCTGAAACCAACATTGTCAATCGTTACAAGTAGATAGAGAGAGGTATATTTGTAAAACAGTCTTCAACTTTTTAATCTTCGCTCTCGAGTGTTCGAAATGTGGGTTAATATGCCTGATGATGAGTTTTGATCTGAGCGCGGACCTTTTTCCGAATTTTTCACTTCTTCATCTAACAAGCACATATGTCTATGAGCAGGCTAAGGAGCGCAGCGGCACGGCTGCCTGCTGAGTTCAAGTCTAGAACGCCTCCTTATGAAGCACTTTTGAAAAACCTCGGCCTGGTCCGAAGTATACTTGGAGAAAACCAAGCATTGACGTTATCAGAGAAGGTTTTATATTCCCATCTTGTTTCTCCAGAAGAGTCATTATCAGGGCGGCCTGCAAATAGTATCCGCGGAGAAGCATACCTAAAGCTTCACCCAGATCGGGTAGCTATGCAGGATGCAAGTGCTCAGATGGCCCTGCTGCAATTTATGACATGCGGTATGGCATCGACTGTTGTGCCAGCTTCGATCCACTGTGACCATTTAGTGGTGGGTGATAAGGGTGCCGATCAGGATCTTGTGGCTGCAAATGAAACCAACAGAGAAGTATTTGACTTTCTCGAATCATGTGCTGAGAAGTACGGTATTCAATTCTGGGGGCCGGGTTCTGGAATCATTCATCAGATTGTGTTGGAGAACTTTTCTGTCCCGGGGTTGATGATGCTTGGCACTGATTCCCACACCCCGAATGCCGGTGGACTGGGTGCCGTCGCTATTGGTGTTGGTGGTGCTGATGCTGTCGATGCTCTGACAGGAACACCATGGGAACTTAAGGCTCCAAAGGTACTTGGAGTCAAGCTTACTGGTCAGCTGTCGGGCTGGAGTGCAGCCAAGGATGTTATAACATACCTTGCTGGAAAACTAACAGTGCGAGGTGGTACTGGGTCTATCATTGAGTATTTTGGACCAGGAGTTCAGACTCTTAGTGCTACAGGTATGGCAACGATATGTAATATGGGCGCTGAAGTGGGGGCTACTACTTCGATTTTCCCATACACTCAAAGCATGAAGAGATATCTTGACGCAACACACCGTGCACCAATTGCGCAAATAGTTGACGCAGCTTCTGAGACTGGGTTCCTTGCTGCGGACAAGGGCGCAGAGTACGATCAGGTAGTGGAAATTGACTTGAGCAGTTTAGAGCCTATGATTAACGGTCCTTTCACTCCAGATCTCAGCACTCCGGTCAGCAAATTTAGCGACGCAGTCAAAGATAATAAATGGCCAGAAAATGCGTCCGCCGGTCTTATTGGATCCTGCACCAACTCGTCATATCAGGATATGACTCGTGTAGCATCGCTTGTTCAACAGGCATCTCAGGCCGGACTCAAGCCGAAAATTCCATTTTTCATTACCCCCGGATCTGAACAGATTAGGGCCACTATTGAAAGAGATGGTTTAACAGAGATATTCGAGTCAAATGGAGCTGTCATTCTTGCTAATGCTTGTGGTCCATGCATTGGTCAATGGGACAGGCATGGAGTCTCAAAGGATGAAGATAATGCTATTTTCACTTCATTTAACCGAAACTTCAAGTCCCGTAATGATGGAAATCCCAGAACCATGAATTTCCTTACCTCACCAGAGATGGTTACTGCGTTAATCTATAGCGGCTCGACCCATTTCAACCCGCTCAAAGACTCAATTGATACCCCCTCGGGTGTCCCATTCATGTTTACACCTCCAGCACCTGGTGAAGAGCTGCCAAGTTTTGATAAAGGTGGATTCACTCAGGGAGATAGAGTTGAGTTCTACCCCAAGACTGGTACCAGCGACCCTGTGCCGAATCCTAACACTGAAGTCGCAGTATCGCCTGATTCGGACCGTCTGCAGCTTCTGGAGCCGTTCGAGGCTTTCAATGGCCAGGAACTGAAACTTTCAGTACTGTTGAAGGTGGCGGGCAAATGTACCACTGACCACATCTCCGCTGCTGGTGCATGGCTCAAATACAAGGGCCACTTGGAGAACATCAGTAACAACACGCTGATTGGTGCAGTGAATCAGGAAACTGGCAAGGTCAACGAAGTACGAGATTTTGACGGCTCCAATACTTCAATCCCAGAACTCATGATTAAATGGAAAGAGGAAGCTAGGCCCTGGATTGTTGTTGCCGAGCACAACTATGGTGAAGGCTCTGCTCGTGAGCATGCTGCTTTGTCGCCAAAATTTCTAGGTGGAAAGGCAGTGTTGACAAAATCATTTGCTCGAATTCACGAAACAAATTTGAAAAAACAAGGAATTCTGCCTCTAACATTCGAGTCTCCTGAGGATTATGATTTGATTTCATCTCTAGATACAATTGAAACCGTGGATCTTCTTGATATGCTATCAAAATCTGGTAATAATGGTGGATACATTACTCTAAAGGTTATCAAGCCTGATGGAACTGTGCACGAAATAAGGACTAAACATACAATGTCAAAGGATCAGGTAGAGTTCTTCAAGGCTGGCAGTGCAATTAATTACATTGGAAATCAAAAAAGAGGGCTGTAATAAAAAATAGTGATCTCGTTAAAAAAATCTAATAAAATAAATAACCGTTAAATATGTTTTTTTTCTATTTTGGCTCAATCATGCAACTTCGACGCCAAAGACCGTTCTGGTCACGTTGGACTAGATGGTATGCACGCCTCATCTCTCCCTTGAGCCATGCTTGCAGTTCTGCAATAGGACGCATGTTGTAAGCGATCTGTAGTTGCTGGATTTCTCCAATCAGCTTTGTTGTGCGAGTGTATCTATCAAGATTGATGACCTTGATATCAGCATTTAGCTTTCGAGTTATTGGATTGCCCTCCTCAATAAATGTGAGATCTGACAAGTAAATGCCCAGATATGGCAAGCATGGAATACCTTGTTGTTGAACTGTGCGTAACCGAGACCGATAATTTGCAAAATTCTTGTCCGGGATCAAGAACTGTTTAAGAGACTGAAATACTGCAAGATACCGAGGAGATAGCAATTCCCAAGTCTTTTTAAGTCTCATAATATTCACACTTTGGAGTGTAGACACTATTGATAACATTGTGTTGAAATTCCCTAATGAAAGACACTTATCGGCGACTTTGATCCAGTGTTTGATAACATTCCGACGAGATTTTGTATTCATGTTTCCAGACAAGACTGTATCACCAACTAAAGCACTAAGCTGATTTGAAAATGAGGTCATATTCGCAACATTTGGCGCCAGCCCTAAAGAACGCTTCTTCATTGAAAAATTCTGATTTAAAAGCTCCTGGCTTTTAATTTTGCAAAATAAATCTGAATCAATCAGAGTGAGCTGAGCAGCAAGTTCCTCAGCATCAAACTCCAAGACACTGACAGGCGCCATATCGCCACTGTTATTGCTGCTGCCAGCAAGACTGTGTAGTGCTAATGAGGGCCTTCGGATTCCCAACGAGCTTGTGGCAGTAGACATTATAGACTTGTTATCCTCATCACTGGAATTCTGGTGGCTATGACCCACCAGATTGCTCTCCTCTCCAAAACCATGCAGCTCATGCATTTCTATGGCCCGAGAAAGAATCAATAGCTGATGCCGCGAGAGTGGATGATGGTGCTGAGTCGCAGTGCCAGAGGAAGGAAAAGTGCTGCGAATTGGCGATGAGACGACTGCTCGAGGAATAATTGGTTCTTCCTTTCCGAGTCCTGATGAACTCAACTTTGCGGCCAGATCTTGAATAACCAGCTTTGCGGAACTGGACACTGAGCCGAAATTCTCATCAGAGAACTTCACGATATCCTGTAATACCAGCGAGTCTATTGACCTATTCCAGTGCGATTCCATCCAGCGCTTAAACAAGTTAAATATTAGTACTTGTCTGTTACTGGTAGGATCACCAGCGTCACCAGCACTGAATCTTGAAAACAGAATCCGACACACATCCTGAGGAGTCGTAAATAAATGGAAGGTTAGGAAAAACGTTGTCAACAAAAATGCGTCCTGCTCTCCCGAATCTGGCGTTAACCGTTTAAGTATTGCCTCCTCGGAAGCACCTCTCAGATTGCCATGCTTATCCAACATGACCTGGTCTTCCACTGCCAGTTGTGCTTTCTGTGGATCTTTTTGTTCACTGCCGACTACTGGGAATAATGGCGATATGTTTGGAATCTGTGGAAGCAGACTCTTTCTCTTTTCATTGACTTCGTAAATACTGGATCGATTTGACGCTGCTGATGAAGGGCCTCCTCCTACTGTAGTCGCACTGTTGATAGGAGCAACAATTGCAATAACTCCATCAGAGAAATCCGGATACTCTCTATTACCAGGTAGTTGGAAATCACCTGTTCGCTTAAGTATGTACCTGCATCTGACCAAACATTCCCCAGCACATCGAGCACAATCGCTTGCATTCTCCACTAATTTGCTGCTAGTACTCGACAGACTTATTCCCTCTGCCTGCTTATTGACGACCGATCTAGCAGCATTGACCAAGACTCTGATCTGGCCGTAGAGGACATCTTTGGACTTTTCAAGCTCGCGGTTTCTCGGCAGAGACCTACTACTGATGCATTCGACAGTGTTGAGAAGTTCTCGGCATGCCAGCATTGACTTGCGAGTATTGACGAGAATTTGAGTTGCAGCGGTGGGGTCAGTTTCCAGAATAGACATGCGATGAATAAATATCCCCAGATAAGCGGTCAGAGCCTCATTAACTTCGTCCAGTCTCTCCGATGCGTATGGAGCCTGGCTATGAAAAATGACAGACTCACGATTAGCGTTTTGGCTTCGACGACGCGGTGACGAGTCTCTAGGAGCAATTGACTCGATCTGGTCAGCAGATCTGCGGCGTGTCGGGCTTGGAGTCGTTGTTCCTGGGGGTGTACCAGAGCTTGGGCTTGAAGAAGAATGCGGACTATCATTTTCATCATCATAATCATTCATCTGAGTATCAATTGACCAAATATCCAAAAACATTACTGCTTTGGTAACAATTTTAAAACAGCCAGTAACCAATTTGTCAACCACTGCATCCTGTGTTGAATTTCGATTCTGCTTTGCCAGTGATACAAGAATTGCCAGCTCTGTGAGGAGAGTTTTCCTGAATTTTCGAATTGACTGCGATTTCTTCACAGTTTCAGTATCACGAGTCAGAGTACCACAAGCCTCGAGCAGAGAACGCACCCCACTTACTATGTTCGTAATTGAGGCCTGAGAGAACGTGTATTTCGGGGGCTCAGCAGTACCAGCAGGACTCCTTAGGGGGTATGATTTCGGGGCCAACACGAAATTCAAAATAACAGAGAGTAGCTGGATAGCCTTGGGGTCAGCATAAGGCACAAAGTAGTTCGTGGGGATCCAACCTCTTTGGCCAGTTGCAAGTAATGTCGCATCACCCCAGCCAGAGCTATGTACCGAGTGGAGCAGGGCCACATCGGATTCTTCGAATGCTAGACATATCGAGCTCGGGTCATCTTGGTCTGCCTTGCTGCCATCTAATAGACTCATAGGGTCGAACGAATGCATTGCTCTTAGGAATGGGAACCCAGCCGTCTCCTCTCCTATATTCTGTGCTGTTGCTGAAGTAGGTGACTTTACCTGCTCGTCAGTTTCCTCAGGGATATGTTTGGACACTGTCATATCGACATCATCTATCGGCGATTGAGGGGGCGTAATTGCAGCAGAAGGCGGTCGAGCAATACTGAAGCTAGCTTTCCGTTCATGGGCGTTATACTTTATACTGTTGCGTCTTCCTGTCCTTGTGATATTCATATTGTTGTTGCTGATATTTGAATCTGATAGAGATGCGCTTGATACCACGAAATGTTTATTAAGACTCAACATTGATGCCCGCCGCGAAGGCGCAGTAGACGTGAAATCGAAATTTCCGTCCTCTTGTCGAGGGTTGTTACCAATATTGCCAATATCATGGAAATGCTCTGAAGGTATTGGCGATGGATGGCCAAGCATAACCTGTGTACTCATTTTTATCGCGAGTTGTAATCTGTTTCTTTATAAAAAGAATTAATAAATAATTGTTAAACCGTCGTGCGCTAACTGAAAAGATAATAAACCGCCACAATTTTTTTTAAACAAATGTATTGGAATGGTGTTGAAGCGATGATGGTCGAGTGAGAGGTGTAACTGTGTGTTTAAAGGGGGGGATTTACTAGGAATCGCGTGTAGTTAGTTTTTTTTAGAGTTTTTCAGATCAAGGGGTAGTGTAAAACCCTACCTCCAAAGAGAACCGCGCAAATCGCCTAGAACCCGCCGCACCTGTCAGTATAGAAATTCGAGGGGCTTGGGGCTCTAAATGTCTCACTTGTAAATGAATATCTATTTATATTTCAATTCCCTTGGTAGTATCAATAGCACTTCGTTGGTTGGGTGGGGTTGTGTTTCCTTCGATAGATGGGGGGGGTTTACTTAAAAGCTTTATTTAAAGTTTAGAGCTTGTAAATTAACTTTTATCCATTTAATCTTTAAAATTCTTTGTTGAAATTCCTCGTTGGAAGATCATCCATTGAATATGAATTATTGCGATCGTCTACATATATTATTTTGTTGCATTCAATTGAACTTAGCTGATCATCTCGTCGCGTCGTCGAGATGGCGTCCCCACCGCGTGAAATGCTGTTGATTTTGCCCATTTTAAGACACCGAACTACCCCTGAATTACAACGCAAAAGCACCGCCAAAGCACCACCAAAGCACCACCAAAAAAAAAAATAAGTTCTCCGATACCGGGAATCGAACCCGGAACTGCCCGGTGAAAGCGGACCGTGCTAGCCGTTACACTATATCGGATATAACAACACAAGAAAATCGTGCTCATCCCTGATACTGCGACAACAAAAAGCCACATTTTATGCGGCCTATGCAAGATGAGCCGTTCTTTGTGGGGCTTTTATGTCGTTGCTAAAGTTGGATTTGATGAACACTCTATACTTTAAATGTCTGTTTGACTCTATTCAGGAAATAATGTTTTCCTTTTAGCATCCTCACAAGAATACTAGGAATCGGCCACCCGAACAGCTCCCCAACTCCCCCATTACTGCCAACAGGAACCAATATTGTGTGAGATGAGGGTGGTGAATATGGCTTAAGAGGAGTGGAAGAGTCAACTAAATCATGAAGAATGGTCTGCTTGAATGGACCACTTTGATAAAGCTTCATTCCAAGTTCAGTCTGATTCCCTATTGCGAGAATATCACCACAAGCATAGGCATTATTGTATCCTTTAACTCTGAAATGCTCATCAGTGAGAACATATCCTCGTTTATCTTTAACTTGTGAAGGGAGGTATTCCGAGTTTGGCGTAACTCCATAGCAATCTATATGAAGGTCTGTTGAGCTAGTCGACCCATCGTTGAATGTCAGCTCTGTACCTTCCGCATTGGCTTTGGCACTAGAAAGACGCAGATTATTTACAACTTTAACACCCAGACGTTCAAGCCTAGATGTGACCGCAGCACCCCGAACTGGCTGAAGGACACTAAGTGGCCTTGTTTGACCAGTATATAATGTGACTGACTTGTCACGATACGTCTCTGCAATTTCTGCAGCGATCTCAATCCCAGTAGGTCCTCCGCCAATAACTGCGATATCCGACGCACCTTTAATCGCTGCAGCCAATTCACCGATCCCACGAATAGACTCTTCAATTGTAGTGTTGAGCTTTAGTGCTGAGTTCCCCGTGCGGGCCCCAGAGGCAAGAACAATATACTTATGTGCCAATGTGTGTATATCGCCAGCTGGAGCTCTATACTTGACAAAGGAGCCATCCAGGTTTGCTTCGGTCACTGTGCCCTGGATCAAAGATACATGACCACGAGAAATCTCTTTACTGAGCAATGTTTTCAGGGGCAAGACCACTTCATTCATGCGCTCAGGTGTCATCAGCAGTCGAGGTGCTGACATGTTCAGAAACGCATCAAATGAAGGTGATACCAGGCTAATATGTAGTGAAGGTTTCTTGGATATCACAGCACTTGAGATGAATCTCGCAGCCATAACTGCTGCATAGTTGCCACCCACTATCACAATCTCTTGAGTCGCCATTACTATCGTGTGTCAATCTATCAAAAGGTGGTATGTAGTAATGACAAATTGGTCAATTACTGAGATTCTCACTGACATTCCGTCGACGGCACTACGTTTCTCCGACTCACGTTTAGAGTTTTTTTCCCAGCGCGCGTCGAGTCAAGGATAAATAGTAATAGTTGGAGTATACATACATAGTTCATCTGCCAATGACACTTCTAAGATGTGTTATACAGCTGTATTCCGCTACTCTGAGCTGACATCTCGAGATCTGATGCGACTTAGTGATTAATTATTAATCTCGTGCGGCTTAGAGAACAGCGGCAGCCGTAAAGCGAGCGGCTGTCTCCTCTAGATCCAACGCTTTGACAGCATTGACAGCATTGACAGCATTGACAGCATCAGCACACAGATATCTGACCTGTCGCTAAAAGGAAACACCACATTTCGGCTAGCACATAACCTTCAATCAAAGGTATACCAGGCCATCAGATTTCATTGACCAAAGCCTGTATGAGACTTGCTTAAATCAAACTCAAACCTTAAATACTCATGATGACGTACAGCTATGCACAACTACTAGGAACCAAAGGGGCTAAAAGGCACATGATTCAATACCCGAGAGTTTCATATTCTCATCGTCCGGTAGTTTCATCGAATTTCTGCTATTTAACCATTCATTCAATCCATGCCTCTTAATACGAGAATATCTGCTAAGCGTTCTCATTGGAATGAAGGGGGGCTTATAGTGATCGTATCTACGCGGGCCTAGAGCGCAAAGATTCTAAAACAAAAGAGAGCCCCAACGAGCACACGACCAACCGAGCAGGGGGTGCCACAGCTGCAAGCCAAACGCGGCCCATAAACTTTGACAGGGCTACCCAGATTAAAAATTTTGATTTCTTCATCGGGGAAAGGAGTGCTTTTATCTGGCGCGACTTTTCCCTCTCCCTTTTTATCACCCACTTCTTTATCAACGGAAGCGAAATAAAATAACATGAATCATAGGAGCCGAGGGTTGATTTCGTTTCTATTGGCCACGACGATTGCTCTGCTTCTACTGGGACAAACGCAGAAAGAGCGAATTGTAGGATTAGGTCGAGCAGCCGGGGCTAGTTTAGCGAGTAAATGCCCGCCGGCAGATGTTTCCAAGCAATGGAAGCAGAAGGGGAAATTCCCCCAGAAGGTATGGCACAAGGTTGGACCCAAGGGACTTAATGATGATAAACGTAAAGTCATGAACACTTGGTTCGAACATAACCCAACATTCAGGCATGAGATCATGGTCGATAGCGCGGCAGACAACTATGTGCATGATAACTATGCGCACCGACCAGATGTACTTGAGTTCTGGGACCAAGTTCAGATCCCCATGCTCAAGGTGGACTTGCTAAAGTACCTTATCATGTTCGCAGACGGAGGCATCTGGAGTGATTTGGACGTCGTGTGCGAGACTGCAGTCGAGACTTGGGTGCCGCCAGAATACGAAGACAAGACTAATGCAGTCATCGGGGTTGAGATTGATTGGGGCTGGAAAGAAAACGACGATAAGTTGATCACTCAATTCGCGTCGTGGGTAGTCATGTCAAAGCCGGGGCTGAGGCATTTCGAGGTGGCTATCAACGATACAGTTTTAGAGGTCAACAAGCTCGCGCAGGCAAATAATGTTCCATTATCGGGGATCGAGATGGGCATGATTTCCGATATTGTGCACTTGACGGGACCCAAGAGAATGACGTGGACATTAGTCAAGACCATGTCAGAGGCCCTTGGCGAGCAGTTGACGGACCGAAATGTGTCTAGTCTTAGTGTGCCTACATTATTTTCGGATGTACTTTTACTTCCAGGCCGGGCATTTGCGGGCAAGACTGAGTCAAATCGAGATAATCCAAAACATGGAGATAGGATTTACGTGACTCATTTGTATGAAGGTAGTTGGAGAAACAGTGTTGGAGGAGAGAAGGAAGAGAAGAAGGAAGAGAAGAAGGAAGAGGAGAACAAAGAAGAGAAGAAGGAGGAGGAGAAGAAGGAATAATATTTTTTATATGTAATGTACTACCACACTAGTAGCCATGTATTTTGTCAATTCGAATCAGAATGAGTTAGATTACAAGGTATATTAGAGGGACTCCCTAGGCTAAAACATTAGAGAACGAGTGCAGAAGCATGCGAAGAGTTTGCATATATGTGCATGTAAGGATTTTTGCAGAACAAGGTTTCGCCGTTAAATAATCTGTCAGGGTGAGGCTAGAAGTAAAAGCTATATATAAAAGCATACCCATAATAAATATGAAGTACATACATTCAAGTGCCTGGAGACAATACTTACAGAGATACTAAACTATTAATTAAATGCTGAAGGACCAATGGATCCATAGCTAGCTGCGACAGTCATTCATGGTCTGATACTCAACGACCGCTGGAAGACTGCTTAGCATTATGCGTATTTCAGAAACCTGAGCAGACCAGATCAGTTCTTAAGTGAACTTAACCTGTGAGTAACAATGTCCGCAATTCTGGTATTTGATGATATTCACATCTAAACAATCATTTAACATTTAATATTCATCACCTCGTAATACGAGCAAAATCTGATAGTCGACATTGGAATGAAGGTTATAGCGATACTTTGTCCGCGAACCGGCAAGGTCTTAAGAAATAACCCCAAGGTGCGCACAAGACCATAACAGGGGATTCTGAATGGAAGAAAAAGGAAGTGTGCTAATATCATTTCTGTTGGTAGCGACTATCGATCAGCTTCTACTGGGCCAAAGCCAGAAAGCTCAAAGTCTTAGGATTTGGTCTTGCAGTAACGCTGTAGGTCATGAAAAGCAGATAATTGGTATCAGATCAAGAAGGATAATTCTCTGAGAAGGTACAGCACATATCTGGGAAGAGACTTGAAATGATACAACATTTCTGGCCATGAATACTTGGTTTTAGTACATGATACAATATTGCAGCTTAAAATCCTGGATGATGCATCCGCAGGAACTTATGTTCATGATAAAGTTTGGTCATTGACATGATATGCTGGTAGTGTTAGATCCAGTCATGTTTCTCCAGAAGATATCTCTGCAGAAATTATTTAATCATGTCTGCTGATAGAGGTGTCTGGAATGATTTGGATGTTGTTTTCTATAGTTAACGAGTTTGATCGCACCTGAAAATGAGGACAAGAACCAATGAGGTTATTGGAATTGATATTTGACTCGGGCATTAAAGATAGCTATGACGAGTTAATGACTCAGTTTGCATCGTGAGTGTTAAGGTACAAACCTTTCTTATTAACAATACAGTTTCCGACGTTGATAAGCTTGCACAACAAAAACAATACTCCGTTATTAGAGATTAGCATTAGCTTAGATTTCCGATCTTGTAAGATCGTAGGAGAATGACGTGGAAATTAACCTAGACAATATCGGAGGCCCCTTCGAGAGGAGTCGTTGACAGACCGAAATGTATCTGGTCTGACAGTGCCTACAATGATTTGCTGACGGACTTTTTTCGTTTCCTAATCAGTCATTTGCGACCAATACTGAATCAAATCGAGATAATCCAAAGCAGGAAATAGGATTTATGTACCGCCAAGGTATGAGACTAGTTCGAGCAACAGAAATAACGGAGAAGAGAGCAAGTAGCAGAAAAATATTTTTCGAAATATGATGCAACTGGTTCTTTATGTATTTTGTTGACTGACTGAAAAGCTGAATTAGATTATACTAGAGGATCCATCTGTGAAGGTTAAACACGTGAAATATTTTTTGAGTATATGTATATGTAAGGGCATGCGCAGAAGGTTCTGTACCGTGATGAGTAAACTTTCAGGTCATGGTTATGCGTATATGAGACCATGTATATAAGATCTACGAGGATGAATATGCGCATTAGATGTTACTGGATGTTTCAAATAATTGAGTATATTCTATTATATAAAAACATGGCTAGGAGAAGTACAAGTCACTTCCTAGATGACTTAAAAATAAAAAAATTGTATAATCTGACCACGACTCTTCTTAATATAGTCCAATGTCGAAGCGGAAAGGGCTATTAGACACTATAAGGTGGTTTTGCAAACCACGCCCTACCAGGTGCGGCTAAATCGCCGCACGCGGAGCGAAGGGCCAGCAGCGCGGGAGGGTCCGAGACAGTCCGAGACGAAAAATCTCGAACATGGAAGAGGGATTCCAAAAGGGTCTGAAAAATGATCCATTAATGACGCCATTTCGACAGGAGCAGGTCTAGGTATAATCACAGTATGTTTTAAGTTTTTCTATCAAAAGTAACAAACATGAAACAAGGTTGATTTTTATTATCAGTTGAAAGGTACAACATTTTGAGGAACCAAAAAACCAAAAACGTGTAGTGGTTAAAAATGAAATATAGAATGCTTTTTTGTGAATTTGTTTCTCTATAGTATCTACAGGTATAAATTCTTTTGAGTGTCTTTTCGAAAGAATAGAGACAACTTCTATAATAATAATAATAATAAAAATATGATATGTGCTTCGATCTTTTAGTTGTTTTGTTTCGTGTCAATCCGTGCAATAATGGAGATGTATCAACAATAAATTATATGTTCAAGTGGTGAGGTATGAGTGAGCGTAGAGTAGTAATAAATTAAATAACCGCCGCGGTCAACCAGCGTCTATAATTTGCCGACGACTTATTTTGATCGTATTCATGAAGCGGCAGAGATGACCGTCTATCAATGTTGTCATTAGTTGAGTAAGCAGGCGAATAATAATAAGTAGAAGGTATTAGCAGTGGCGAGGGAGGCGGACTCAATTGATTTGTACTTGTTGAAATTGCAGACGACTGAGCACAGAGCGAAGGCGAAGGGTATCTGAAGTGGCTTTTATTGTACTCCACTGATGATAGCGCCTTTGCACTGCTTTTGTTGCTGTTGTTCATAGCCGTAGAGCCAGCTGCTGAGTGTGATGATGAAGTGGCTTTAACTGAACACCCACAAGTTCCTGCACTATGAGGCAATGATTCCACTTCGCAAGTCATTGGAATGGGCAGGCTTAGACTGTGGTGCCTGCCAGTTGAATATAGACTTGAATAGACGTAATCCGAGCTTGGATTAAAGTAAGACTTGTTCTTTTCACTTAATCGGCAAGAGTCGGAACAATACATAGACCCTTGAGGGCACTGCTTGTCGCAGACTGTGCAATAATCATGAGACCACATTGTATATCCTATGGCTTTTGCGATAGAGATGACGCGGGTCTGAACAGGTTGGCTGGCAGTGGAAAAGTGAGAAGGGAAGGAAGGGAAGGAAGGTTGAGGTGATTTATATAAAATCGAACCGATGATGATGTTTAAGCGTGGGCAAATGAGTAATTTTAAAGTGAGCCCATGCTGCCTAAAAACAACACCGCAAAAAACCAAAGAGAGAAAAAAAAAACAAAAAAAATTTAGGTTACTACTACGTGGTGGTTGCCACCACGCAGCGGCGGACGGGGTTGGGGTTCATGTCCAGCATGTGTCCAACAACCCCAACCTGCGACTCTAGACAGACCTAACAGGGCTAAAGTAGGACTATTTGTCTAGATTATTTAGTCTGGGTAAGTAGTCCAGTTATCTTTGGCTCGAAATGAGTTGTCTCGAAATGATTTGCCTCTGAGTATAGAATTGGCCACTCGTAGAAAAACGTGTGTGTACGTGCCATCATCCTCTTCGCATATAGCGAAAGAGCCGCTACTCGCGTGCTGCAGGGTGTTTTTTTGCTGCTGCTGCTGCTGCAAAACATTTGGGAAATGAGTCTATTTACCCACATGTTAGTACTATGCCTGTTTGACTACAAGTCACATGACTTTTGGAAATCATCGGCCATCACTGCCCTCTCTTGGGTGATGATGAGTCTTTTCAGAAAAGAGTTCAAAGAGTCATTAAATTATCTCATATCACATCATTTTTTTTCTATTATTATTATAATTATTATTATTATTATTAACAGAAGTGATGTATAGCGGTTGTGTTATTGGCAATACCAACACACACACAGCTTCTCTCTGTTCTTGGCTTTCTAGATCCCGCATATTATGCAAACGAGTTCCAAGATGATGAAAACGTGATATTTTGAGGAATGTGTGTAGCTAGCTGTACTACTCTCATCTCAATCAGAAGGGGGGCTAAAAATGGACCCCACATGGGTTGAGGAGGGACTGTAGTGCACTGTATGTACTCAACAACTGCACAACAAAAAATAACACCACCGTGGCAGCGGCAGCAGGTACCTCCCAAGCATCACGTGCTTCTGGGTGACCCTGAAGTAATTATCATGATAATTTTAAATTTTCAAAATACCTCCCAACAAGAGAAAATTAAAACACATCACTTTAATTTTTTTTTTATTTTTAAAGTTAATGACCTAACAACAGTTATTTAGTTTATGTTTTTATATAGCAGCACTACCACTTTTTCAAAACACGTGATTATGCTACTTGATTTTAGAGTGATTAATGTAATAAAACAAACCCACTCAATATAGTTTGGTCTGGTCTTAACTTCTAAGTTCTGGGTGATTATAAGTTAAAGGTTTAGGTCAGTTGGGTCTCTTTCACATAAACCGGAATTAGGCATACAGTTTAGAGCACTCGAGTTAAACAGGGCCAAGGCCTCAATATAGCAGTACAATTCAGCATAAGTGGCTATAACAAAGCTCACCTTGTGAACTACCTATTAATATCGCTCGTATTCCCTTTCAAACTCCGTATGGCTGACCCCATTTGCGGGGAGAGCAGGTCAATGCCTGATGCCTTGCATAATGTAGCAGGATGGGATTAAGATCTCACTGAATTGGAATCCAAAGCCGAGGCGTAAGGAGCAAACTAGGCATCACCCTGAAGTGTCACACACTTTAAACTCCCAACAAAAAACATCACTTAAAATAGTATAGTTTTGGCCCAGTAAAAGTTCTTCTACCCCACAGAACTGGAAATAAATAAATGCCCAACAAAATGCCTTTTAGAGAGTCTAGAATAGGGCCCAGTAATATGCCCATCAACGGCTTTTTTTCATACCATCCAGGTCGACTCCTCCAATTTAAGGTTTTTCCTTGCTTTCTCTTCGGCTCCAAGCCATTATAAGCTTTAGATTCTTCCATATATAAGAATATCGTCTAGCATCTATCCACCTCCAGGATCGCTATATACCTATACCTTTCTATGCCTATATACGTATATACATGTATAGATACATACATTTAAGCCATCCCAAATACAATAGCCGCCCAACGTTTTCTCTCATCATCGGCATCAAATACGTCCTTATAACTCCGAGCTCCGGAGTCCGGACTCCGTTTTGGGCGGGGTCTCGCCTCTCATTTTGTGTTTTGTTTTTTAGCTATCCTTGTCAGTTGTAGGGAAACAAATAAAGCCATCAAATATGAAAAAAAATTTTACTTGATTCGCACTATAACCGTAACCTTTATATTCTTGCTCAATATCCTGTATATATAAGAAAGAAATATACCATACACTCATATTAAACATCTTCGGAGACATATCCTTTCAAAGCTTAAGCGAGATCGGCTACAAACTAACAAAAGTAACGTATAATCTATACGTTCCATCATATGCTGACGGTCCCATATATTGCTTTTGACACTAAGTAAGCCCACAGTTAAAGCAGACATACATCACACACACACTCTCTCTCACGCACACAAACCGCCGCCCCTTTATTCCCCCGCCAGGTAAGGGCCTCTCATCTTAATAAGGCAGTCCTGTCCACTTTCCTGTTTCATGAAGGCTACAGTTTCTTTTCTGGAGCGGCTTTTTTGATTGTTTTTTTTCTCTCTCTCGCGCTCTGCTGTCTTTGCTTCTCTCTTCTTATACTTGGGTAGTGGGTGCCATCTCTCACTCAAAGCCTCTTCTTCCTCCACTTCACCAGTTCGTTTTCCCTCCTCTCCGTTTGTTTGAAATCAAGCTTTTACATCTGGCTTGTTCTGTTGCTGCTGCAAGGGGAGAAGAAGGTTATCATCATATAACGGCATTTAGTCTTACTCTTTTGTGATAGTCTTAGTTCCCCACCGGCCCCTTAGAAGATCTGAGTAGAGCTCAATACTATGCTCTCATCAGATCATGGCTCAATCATAAATCATGGAGGAGGAGGAGTACAACAACAACGAGAACGGAAATTCGTCTGCTTATTTGAAGATTGCAATAAATCGTTTAATCGCCGGGACTATCTAGAACGGCATGCCGCTAATCGTAAGTTGTTTTTTATGGGCACCTCCGACGAAGATAGGCTCTGGAACGTTAACCCTTTTTGATCTAGATCTTCCTGTTAAGCCGTTTTTCTGTCAACCCTGCAATAGGTACTTTGCTCGGGGAGATCTGTATGAAAACCATCTCTCGACGAAATTCCATGTTAAGCGGGCTTCTTCATCTTCATTGAATGGTGGAAATAGTCGTCGGCAGAGTACTGATAGTCTGGCCAGTTCTAGTACTAAAGCCTCGGATACTACTACAACCACAACCACCACCTCAGTATTCAGCCCTCAGCAACAACCACAACAATCACCAATCTCGTCTCCTCTTGGAAATGTCATTCCATCTTTAGGACTGGCTCCTACAACCCCGACTACTACCGCGACGATCTCTAATGTCCCAAATACAAGGGCATCCCCAGCATCTAATACTACAGGACGAACTCACCCTTATTCGTATTCTTGGATGTTTGATGACCGCTACGATGATGACTCCTCTACGATCCCTTATGACCGCATCTTCACCTATCTTGGTGATCAGTACCTTCGAAATTTTGAAAAATATAAATCTACTGGTGGTTACAGACACAATCCACCTCCATTGACAAAATCGATTCTCATCACTGATTCAAAAGCAGCCGCAATTAGAGACATTCTTGTCCCCGCAGATAAATCTCTTTTGAACTCAATTACATTGGACTCTATTACACTTTCCTATTATTTGGATCTTATGTGGACAAATGTGGCTTCAGTAAATGGCTATATCCATCGCCAGACATTTAATGCTGACAATGAATCCCCGCAACTGCTGGCAGTATTGATTCTCCTAGGAATGTCAGTCTGTGATGAAGAAACTCCAGTGCGGAAGCTGTCAAAGCAGCTTTATCTCCCGACTCTACTAGCGCTTAAAAATGCATTGCTTGTCTCTGGTGAGAATAATAATGGGTCTCCTAATGTTAGTGATTTGGGATATCTTCAAGCCTTTAATGTCATGATGAGATTTGAGGCTCACATCTGTGGCAGCCAGTCGGACATTTATTCAAATCCTGGTGTTTATGACTTTATTGTCCAGGGAAAATGGATAATTGAAAAATATCTGTGGTTACTGATACCTAAAGTATCTTCAACTGACGTCCAGCCTTTCAAATTTGGCCGGGTTACTAAAACTGGTTATGCATTTTATCCTAATTGTGACCCTTATTTACAGTGGCATGAATGGACTCGGTACGAGTCCTGTAAACGTACTGCACATTTTGCCCTTTATTGCGATTGTGTTCATACTCTTAGCAAAGATGGCCACCCTTCTCAACTGACTATATTTGATGTTGATATTGATATGCCCTGTGCAGATGTATTGTGGGATGCAAAAACTGATGAAGAGTTTTTCGCGATTGTAGGCGAGCCACGAATTGTCCAGGCTGTGCCATTCCTGTATCTTGTCAAGAGCATGCTGAGATTACCTCGTTTAGGAAGCGATAGCAGTATGCCGCCTGATGAATCAGAGCATCTTGCTGCTATTGCACGGGGCTACCAATACAACCCCAATTACAGCAGTTTAGAAACAAATTCGTGGTCCCTGTGGTCTCTAAGTGCAGTGCTCTATGGTTTATTATCTATTGCAAGAGCAATGACTGGTACTGCAAATAGCCAACAGGAACTAATCCAGAAGCTGAACAATAGCACTGAGCGTTGGAATGTGGATTTCTACGACCGAAAGATCCAGGCCAGATTAAGCCGTGCATTTGATATTTGGAGCCGTTATTTTGAGACTGCCACTGGCATTTCTGAAAATCACCACCCGTTTAAAGTCAGAGATGGCCAGCGGATAGAAAATATAAACATTCTGGGTGAACTTCAATCTACTGTGACTCAATCAACAATGTTTTTGGACTATATTCTATTGATTCTGCTCCATTATCATGCTTCCTATATCCTTATGCACGATGAATTTGGTCTCATTCTTAGAGTCGCCAATGAAATCCCATTCCTGCAGTCCCCACATCAGCTGGACCTGGACTCGGGCGTTCTCAGTCGCTGGGCTCGCACTTCAGACGCGAAATCTGTTGTAGCTGTGGCCTCTTTGT
Organism: Diddensiella transvaalensis; assembly: GCA_030555955.1. Taxonomy (NCBI): domain Eukaryota; kingdom Fungi; phylum Ascomycota; class Dipodascomycetes; order Dipodascales; family Trichomonascaceae; genus Diddensiella; species Diddensiella transvaalensis. The sequence goes on along the minus strand of JANIVV010000019.1, from coordinate 25,064 downwards.
TCCTTGTTCGAGTTAGTTGCGCACAACGGCTATTATCTAGAGATCGCACTGAAAATCTCCTGCTAGGGCTTGTAACTTACTATGCAGTAGTAGCCATCTGGCTTTACGACCGCTTCGCGCCTCCAGAACTGGGCTTTGGCACCTCCGATATGGGTATAAACTACCTGGCCCTTGACAGCTCTGAAGTCTCACTGAATCTGGTTGTATCTGATGCAACAAAGTATCTCTACCATCTGTGGCACAAGACAAACACATACCGCCACAATATCGGTTCTTTCTTCAACTTGGACTTAGCTCTGGCGCCCGATGCTAGCAGTGCTAGCAGTAATAGCGGGTCTCAATCGCCGCCATTCTCAGGCTCACCGGTACTAAGTCCCGGAGTCAGTGTAGCAAGTGTTATCGCACTTGGAGCATGGGTCCTTACTGATGTTCACATTGGCCGGCCTCAGACCGGTGGGGAGATTCTCGTTGGAATGTATAACATGTTTTACAATAATACCCCCCGCTAAACACTAGCTGTATTCTATTTAACAATATAACGTCTTTTTAGCCGCTGCCGCCGCTGCCCAACTGACCCTTTTTGAAAGCGCCCTGCGTCTCGCTTTTCTCCTTAAAATCTATCAAAGATAAGATAATCGGTGTTGACTTCTGGATACTCCAAGCGAGATATTCCCACAGAGCACCACAGAAGGTGGTGTCGGCGCTTATTTTGGTTAGAACTTGGGGAGGTGGGAAAAGCAAAAAATCGGGGCATAGTCTTGGAAGTGACAGGCTTTCAAGCAAAAGGTGTGTGTGTCTTGTGCCGCCCCCATGCGAGTCAAATGATCCCGACTCTATTAGGTTAGGACCGTTAGAACGAGCGCTGATAAAAGGGTTCCATAAATACTAAATGATAACAGGCTAATCAGATCTAGAGTACTGATACAGAGTGATACGGAGCACGTTGGTTATAGACTGCCCTCTAGGGCCCTCTGGGGGAGAGAGGGCCAGTAATGGTACAAAACTTAATTTAAGCGCCCCCCCGTCTATGGCGGCTATCTCTAATTTTGCGGCGCGGTACTGCTGTTGGACTAGCTGTATCGGCACTACTGGCGGCTAAATACGCCACAAGAAGAGCGCAGACCTTTCTATCTGTTATCTTCTAATCTGAAGGCTTCTAGCACTGCACCGGGAACCGACCCAAAGGCTTTTGTTAAGTCCTCCTCTCGTTTTTTTTTTGGCTTTTGTTTTTTCTCCTACTTTACAAAGATTTTACTAGATATAAAAAAATCCTTTATATATACTTCCCATATTCCCATTTTTCTTGCTTTAGTTATTTTTTCTTTGATATTTTTTTCTTGAGGCTAAGAATAAAAGAGAAATAATGAACAGACTCAACGAGATCAGATCGAGTTTCCAGAGCTCACGGTCCACGTCTAGCGGAGAGGGTGATAAGCCCGCCCATCATGTCTCCCTGGCAGGTGAAGTGGATGTTGAACGAGTGCATGTGACTTCAGCATTGACTTCGAAGCATATCCATCCTATAGTCACTGACCATGCCTTGACTGCTGATGAGGAGGCTTTGGCTGCGTTGGGTTACAAGCAGGAGTTCAAGCGTGAGTTTGGCATTTGGTCCTCGTTCGCCGTCTCGTTTGCTCTTTTGGGTCTGCTCCCTTCGATTGCATCCACCTTGTACTATGGTCTAGGGTACGTGGGAACCCCCGGTATGTCGTGGGGTTGGCTAGTGGCCATGTTTGGAGTGCAGTCTGTAGCATGTAACATGGCTGAACTATGTTCGGCAATGCCCACCTCGGGAGGATTGTATTACGCTGCTGCAGTGCTTGCTCCTCCTGGATGGGGGCCTTTGGCTGCTTGGATCACCGGCTGGAGTAACTGGCTGTGTCAGGTTACTTCATCTCCCTCAATCGACTATGCCATGGCATCTATGATTCTGGCACTAAAGACTTTGAAGGACCCCGATTACGAGGCTTCAAATTACCAGGTGTTCTTGCTTTCCGTGGCCATCATGGTTGTGCAGAGCGTTATCTCTTCAATGTCGACAAAGTTCTTGGCAAGATTCAATTCGTTTGGTACTTTACTCAATACTGTTGCCATTTTCGTGGCCATGATTGTGATTCTGGCTGCAAATAACAGAAAGGAACCCAAATTCAACTCAAACTTTGAGGCCTGGAGTGAATGGACTAACCAGACTGAGTGGCCAAATGGAGTTGGCTTGCTCATGTCCTTCACTGCAATCATCTGGACAATGTCTGGGTATGATGCTCCGTTCCACTTGTCTGAGGAATGCTCCAATGCTGCTATTGCCAGTCCTCGAGCTATTGTTATGACCTCCAGTGTGGGAGGAGTTCTCGGCTGGGCATTCCAGCTTACTATTGCATATACTGTTAAGGACGTGTTGGGCGTCTTCAGCGCAGACTTGGGTCAGCCCTTTGTCACATATCTTGCTCAGTGCCTGGGTGAAGATCTGGTCATTTTCATCACTGCTTTGACAATTATCAGTGCCTTCTTCATGGGCCAAGCTTCCATGATTGCCGCATCGCGAGTATGCTATGCCTACTCGCGAGACGGCTGCTTCCCAATGTCTTGGATCATGGCCACTGTTAACAAGTACACTGGTACCCCTGTTAATGCGGTCTGGTTTAATACACTCATTGGATGTCTTCTTCTCCTGTTGATTTTCGCCGGCGACGTGGTCATATCGGCCATTTTCTCTGTCGGCGCAATCGCCTCGTACGTTGCATTCACTATCCCCATCGGTCTCAAAGTCTTTTGTGCCGGTGATAGGTTCAGGCAGGGTCCCTGGCATCTAGGTAGATGGTCCCGTCCCTTAGGCTACTTCTCAGTAGGCTATGTGGCACTTATGGTTCCAATCTTTTGTCTACCTGCTGTCAAGGGCTCTGATCTTGATGCCTCGGGAATGAATTGGACTGTTCTTGTATACTTTGGCCCCATGTTTTTAGCCGTAGCGTGGTTTTTCATCTACGCTCGTAAATTCTTCAAGGGTCCCAAAGTCACACTGGAACATGCCATCTATAGTGAAGCGCCTCAACCCATCCTTGACGGAGTTGAGGTTCCTGGTGCAGAGGAGGAGAAGAAGATTACCAAGGAGGTCGTTAGACCCCAGACTTGATGTACCTCGGTCGTATATATTTACATATTTTTTGTTCCGTTTAATTTGTCATAATTTAGTTTCTCTCTAATATCTCTCTTCAGGATATTTCACACTGCCTCAGTGCCTGAGCCTCCCAGAGCCTCCCAGGCGCGGCTTGTTGCGGGTCAGCTTACGAGAAACCCCTCTGGTGGGAGTAAACCCAGCTCCATAACTTGTCTTCTTCACCACACACTCTTCTGTCCCCTTCCCCCCTTTACCTTGTTGTTTTTTTCAGTTCTTGGTCTGAGCCTGAAAGAATCACATAAAGGAATCCGATGGCTTCAACTCGGAAGATTAGAGTCACGGGTATGTGTATTGATGGGTTGATTGTGTTTTGTTGCTTGGTTTAACTAAGGCGTGCGTTTTTTTTAGTTATTGCTGCCGACGCTTTGTATAAGCGGGATGTTTTTCGTATGTACACCTGATGGATAGAATATTTTAACGCTTGAAATAGAAGGCGGTTGAGGCTAATAGTTGGATAATAGGTCTACCGGATCCTTTCGCAGTCATAACTGTGGATGGTGATCAGACAAAGTCGACGTCAGTGATTCGAAAGACGTTGAACCCATATTGGAATGAGTCGTTTGATTTGTATGTCGGGGTTGTTTTTTTCTTACTCTTCAACTAGGTTCAACTGACCAGATAACTATAGAGATGTGACTCCAGGCAGCATTCTGGCGATTCAAATCTTTGATCATAAAAAGTTCAAAAAGAAGGACCAAGGGTTTCTGGGAGTCATTAATATCCTGATTAGCGAGGTAATCGACCTTGAGGCTGGTGGCGATGGTATGGAAATTTCTAATGCATCACGCAAATGACTTGGGTTACTAACAATGAATAGAAATGCTTACAAGGGATTTGCGCAAGTCGAATGATAATTTGGTTGTGAATGGTAAATTGATTATCAATGTATCTACAAATGTTGACACGCCTATCCGCAGCTCAAGCGCAGGTGGGCGGCCTGTTGCGCCTACTACAAGCACTACATCTGCTAATAACATGCCAGATCTGTCACGATTGGCAGTTAGTGATAGTCCAAGGCCTAGTGCTGCTGGTAGTAACCAGCCGCCAGCCGCGAGCGCTGCTTCGCAAGCGCCCGCTTCGGCCCCACCGGTAAACGTTGCTCCAGCAAATGAAAGACAAATCATGAGCTCATTTGAAGACCAATTTGGTAGATTGCCTCCGGGCTGGGAACGAAGAACTGATAACCTTGGTAGAACTTATTATGTCGACCACACCACTCGCACAACTACCTGGACCAGACCATCTTCGAATTTCAGTGAAAGTGAACAACGAGTCGCGCGACAAAACACTACAGATTTGGAACGACAAAGACATCAGAACAGAACTCTTCCAGAAGATCCTAGTCGTGGAGCTTCTCCATTGCCGGGTGCCCGTAGCCCGGTGGCTGACTTGTCTTCGAGTCCTCCGGCCGCTACAGGCCAACAGACCCTTTCCCCTGGAACTGCTGCTGGTGCAGGTGCCAATGGAAATGCAGTGCAAATGATGAATGCAGGAGCCACAACTGCAGGATTGGGCGAATTGCCTAGCGGGTGGGAACAGAGATTTACTCCTCAGGGCCGATCTTACTTTGTAGACCACAATACTAGGACAACAACCTGGGTTGATCCGCGTCGACAACAGTATATCCGCATGTATGGTCCAAATGCAAACAACACAACTATCCAACAACAGCCAGTGTCTCAGTTGGGACCATTGCCAAGTGGATGGGAAATGAGACTTACCAATACTGCACGAGTATACTTTGTGGACCACAATACAAAGACTACTACATGGGATGACCCTAGACTGCCATCGAGTTTGGACCAGAATGTACCGCAGTATAAGCGAGATTTCAGGCGTAAACTCATTTACTTCCGATCCCAACCAGCATTAAGAATCTTGCCGGGCCAGTGTCACATCAAGGTACGTCGAGACCATATCTTTGAGGATTCGTACCAGGAGGTGATGAGGCAATCGCCGCAGGATTTGAAGAAACGATTAATGATCAAGTTTGACGGCGAAGAAGGTCTTGATTATGGTGGAGTGTCACGAGAATTTTTCTTTTTACTATCGCATGAGATGTTTAATCCCTTTTACTGTCTATTTGAGTATTCTGCACATGACAACTATACACTGCAGATCAACCCGCATTCTTCAATTAACCCTGAACATCTCAATTATTTCAAGTTTATTGGCCGAGTGGTTGGCCTGGCAATTTTCCACCGCCGGTTTTTGGATGCATTTTTTATTGGCGCTTTCTACAAGATGATTTTGCGCAAGAAGGTTGTACTTGAAGACATGGAGGGTGTTGATGCCGAGTTTTACAAGAACCTGGAGTGGACGATGGATAATGATATCACTGGCATTCTCGATCTCACATTCTCTGTTGAAGATGATGAATTTGGTGAAATAGTCACTATCGACCTTAAGCCCGATGGCCGCAACTTGCCGGTTGACAATGATAATAAACTTGAGTATGTTCAGCTTGTGACTGAATGGAAGATCCAACGCCGAGTGCAGGAACAGTTTGATGCTTTCATCACTGGGTTCAATGAACTGATCCCCCAGGAGCTAGTCAATGTCTTTGATGAGCGTGAATTGGAGCTATTGATTGGCGGCATTGCCGAGATTGATGTGGACGACTGGAAAAAACATACCGATTATAGAGGATACACTGAGTCGGATGAGGTTATTCAATGGTTCTGGAAATGTGTCCGTACCTGGGATAGTGAGCAGAAATCACGGCTTTTACAATTCACAACTGGAACTAGTCGTATTCCTGTGAATGGATTCAAGGATCTCCAAGGTAGTGATGGACCACGACGGTTTACAATTGAAAAAGCCGGCGAGTCACAACATTTACCCAAGAGTCATACATGTTTTAATCGAGTCGATTTGCCGCCATACAAGGATTTTGATAGTTTGGTTCATAAGCTTAGTTTGGCCGTCGAAGAGACTGTGGGGTTCGGGCAAGAGTAATAATAAAATATCTATGTTATATTAATAAACTTTGTTTTTCGTATATTTTTGTGGAGAGCTGAGTAATATTAAACTAAGATCGTCGACGTGCATACTGCAAGCCTGGACCAAGCCGTTTAACCGTTAGTATCTTTTTTTTTCATTCTTTTCGTTGCCACTGTTTTAAGAAGGGATATATGGATGAAGAGCTGCCGCTGATAGGACAGCGGAAGTCGACTGCAAGATTCGTCTTGGCAGTGAGTTCAATCTATATTGGTGTATTCCTAGGCGGTGTCGAAGGTACAGTAGTGACATCGTTAATGAGCTATATTGCAAGTGATCTGAAAGAACTGCCACGGATCACTTGGATTGTGACTGGATACTTAGTGACCAGTACAGCATTCCAGCCATTATATGGGAAACTGTCGGATATATTTGGTAGGAAACGATTACTGGTGTTTTGTAATGTGGTCGTGACTGCCGGATGTCTCGTGTGTGGTATGGCCAAGACTTTGCCAGTACTGGTACTAGGACGCGTCATCTCAGGAATTGGTGGTGGTGGGTATATGTCATTGTCGGTCATTGTACTGAATGATATTGTGGCACTTAAGGACCGAGGAGTATATCAGGGCATAGGGAGTCTTGCCGGGGCTATTGGAGCTTCTGCCGGAGGGGTGTTTGGCGGTGCTGTAACAGCATGGTTTAACTGGCGTGTGGCCTTTACAGCTCAGGTTCCAGTACTGCTACTGACTACGTTGCTTCTGGTACTATTTGCACCAGGTGAGAAACAGCAGAATTCAAAAGATGCAGTAGGCCGTATCGACTGGTTAGGGTCTGTACTCATGGTAAGCAGTCTAATGTGCCTTTTACTTGCAACTGCCACAGGGGGTCGTCAAATGGCTTGGTCAGATCCGATAATAATTACACTATTTTCTGTATCAATAGCGACTGGTATGGGGTTCGTTTATGTGGAGCTTTATATAGCACGGGAACCAATACTACCAATACAATTACTGACAAATCGAACAATATTAATGACATCACTGACAAATATGTTTATGGTAATGAGTTTATTTGCAGTGCTTTATTTTGTGCCTATCTATTTGGCCTCTGTATTTGGTGCTTCTCCTGCTCAAGTTGGAGCAAGAATGACTGGTAGTTTTGTTGGTCTCGGGGTTGGTTCTTTTATTGCTGGCTTGTATATGAAACGTTCTGGTAGGTACTATCACTTGGGTGTGATTTCACCAATTGTTCATCTTTTGGGGCTGGTTTGGATTACAGTTGATAGTAGGGACTCGGCAGTGAGTCAGGGATTGGCAATGCTGTTGTGTGGTCTTGGGCTAGCTGCTTCATTGACTGTTTCACTGATGGCGTTACTCGCTGCTATTGAGCCTGATACACATGCAGTGGCGACCTCGATTCAGATGGCGTTCCGAGGTGTGGGCTCTACTATTGGGGTAGCCATCGCAGGGGCACTTTTCCAGAACGTGCTGGCTCAGAGACTAGCAGCTTCTCCAGAGCTATCTGCACGACCAGACATAATCAAACAGGTCCTAGAATCAATTGATGCTATACGAGACACAGCCCCCGTGGAACTCCGACCCACGATAATTGCCAGTTTCTATGATGCATGTACAGCAGTACTCTATTTTGGATTACTAGTTGGTGGATTGGCAGTTATAAGTAGTTCATTAGTTAAAGTGCATAAATTATCCTAGAAATGACTGTTGAGTAAGTTTATAATAAAGAGAAGCACTTTGGCGTCTGAAAGTTTTACCAAATACGATAAAAATTGCTGCCGACCATAATAGGAATGCTCCTAAAATTCCAACTACTACAAAAGTCGTCTGCAATCCATCACGATCAATCCATGGTGCAATTCCGAATGTCATTCCACAGCCAATCATATTCCGAATACAAATCACTGCCGCCACTACTGGTCCTGATAGTAACGGATAACATTCACAACTATAACCTATAGTCATCTCAGCAGTCAGGACAAGACCTCCACCAATCATTCCCATACCGAAAACAGGTCCGATCCATGGCAGGTGGCGCGCAGCACCAACTCCATACAGAATTAATCCAGTACCCATGATAGTACCGGCAATAAACCCTATATATAATCTTGATTCGGGTTCAACCACACCACCGCTACGTTTAGCTTTCCATACCAGAAACCAATCAGTACCGGCACCACCAAAGTAAATACAAATCATTGAGCCAATAAAGGATGAGATATAAGTAAGTCCTACCAGGGATGCATCAAAGTTGTAAGGCTCACTTTCAAATACTGTTGCCACAGTAGTACCCATAATTGATAACCATGAATTTCCAAACCCATAGACGATTGCGGCCCATACCACAATAGGAAGATAAATCATTCTTATCGGCTGCAGGGCCAATTTCCAGAATGGCCCCGCAGATCTCAGATCTCTGTAAAGTGCCAGTCTCTTGCAATAGGATACATGTGGTGATACCACGTCCTCATCATGCGCCCGATCATAACCAGTCTCTTCTAGAGTGAAGAATAGAATCAGAGCTGTCATTCCCATGAAGATTGCGTAGAACCAAAACACCCAGCGCCATCCCATAGCGTCGATGACATATCCAGTAGCAATCGGTCCCAGGAATGACCCTGATGCAATGGCAATCACGTACAATGAAAGACCAAGTCCACGCTGATGAATAAAAAATATATCATTGACAGTAACAGCCGGCAACTGCTCACAGGGAGCTGCGGCAAACCCCAGTATAATACGATGGCCAATCCATACAGATTTGTTTGGTGCAGATCCCGCCACAATCTGGCTAATACTTGCCAGTAATGCTGCGAAAATGTATACTGGTCGACGACCAAAGCGCATTGCAAATGGATTCATAATTAGGTTACCCACACCGTTCAACAGCAAGCTTAGTGCTGCGCCCACATTCAGATAATTCACAGATGCATCGAATTCAGCGATCAACTGCCCATATGTAGTACCAGCACTGTTTGTGACTGCACCGTTCATAAAAGTCCAGAATGATACTAGGAAAATACACAGGTACTTTCGCCTAGCACTCCAGTTTAGAGGGTCCTCGGGGTCATTACTAGGCTGGGGTACAAGCACAATATCGCGCCGTCCATCGTGCTTGTACTTGCCCATATTGTGTTTCATATCCACAATATGTGATGTACCGGGCACTCGTTCAACCTCAATAATATCACCTACGTCCAGCGCCCTATCCATAACCCCAATAGTATCTTTCATCTCCGACATTGCTTTCCAATACTGAGAATGATCATATTCATTTAAGAAAAATCGCCCGCTATTTATCTTTCTCCTCTGGCTTCCCCGATTACTGACTCGGATCTCGTTTAGTTATGTTGGAAAAAGCTTTATCAGTTTATCAGGAGGTGGTAAAAAGCGGGGGTTGTCGAAATTACTTCATTAGGCAAAGATACCCACGCTGTATAGAAATTGTGCGGCATACAAACTTATCCCCGAGCTGAAATAATACATGTCGGAAAATTACCTATTCTGTAGACAATATCCACTGGTTCAAGAATATAAATAATTCATTTTATATCCTTATCTTTTTAAATAAATCGAAAATGACAGTATCAGGAGCATGGAAGCAGATTGTAGACAGAAAGGCCAACAAAAGGAACATCCAGCTTGGTAAATTCATAGAATCGGTTGCACCAGCAGCAGATGGAGCTCATATGATTGATTTCATTGAATCTCAGCTTAGTGAGCATGATATCGAGATTACATTGCTGGATGCTACCGAACTGCTCGAAAACCTTGCTTTAGGAAAACTTAGTTCCGTCGAAGTGTGCAAAGCCTTCTGTCGACGTGCAGCGTATTGCACAAAATATTTGAACAGCTGTACTGAAATCATGTTTGATGGAGCTATGATCAAAGCTCAAGAATTAGATGAGTTCTATCAAACTTATGGTCGTACTGTCGGCCCTTTACATGGATTGCCAATCTCAATCAAAGATTCATTCAATGTAAAGGGTTATGATAGTACTCTTGGATGGACTGCATATGCTGATAGTCCTGCATCTTCAAATGCTCCACTGGTAGATATTTTGCTCGATCTTGGTGCAATTATCTACGTCAAGACAAATCTGCCTGTGACACTCATGACAGCCGACAGTACAAACTGTCTATTTGGACAAACCAAGAACCCTAACAATCTTTTATTGACTGCAGGAGGCAGCAGTGGCGGTGAAGGTTCATTAATCAGAGCACGTGGAAGCGTGCTTGGAGTTGGCACTGATATCGCAGGCTCGATCCGTATCCCGTCACTCTGCAACGGCACGTACGGTTTTAAGCCCACCACTCAGCGCATGCCTGACAGTGGTCAAATAAGCCCTGCCAGAGCTGGCACGCGTACCTGTATTTCAGCGGCAGCAGGACCCTTGGCAACATCTGCACGCGACCTGAAGCTTTTATTCAAAACTGTGCTCGACTCTGAGCCCTGGAGAAGGGACAGTGGTGCACTAGCACTCCCATTCAGAACAGTTGCCCCACCTTCTAGCAAACTTCGTATTGCGGTTCTGCTTAGCAACGATGTGGTTCAGCCTCACCCGCCAATCACGCGCGCACTTGAGACTTGTATTGATAAATTGGCTGCGGCAGGACACGAAGTCATTCGAGTCGGCAATTTTCCATCTGTGAAAACCCTTAGCTCAATATGTTTCGGTCTTTTCTCTCTTGACGGATTTAAGCATCAGCAAGAGATCACGAATATTAATGGTGACCCCATGATTGAATCGTTTTATAGACTGGGATACCATAAGTTTACAGCAAAAACTATGGATCAATTCTTTGATTTACAAGCCCAGGCATTACAGCTTGTTGAGCAGATTCACGATTGGTGGGTCAGAACCCTTCCCAGTCAGTTTGATGTCCTGCTATGTCCTGGAGCAGCACATACAGCAATCCCCCATGATTCCTATACCTATATTGACTACTCAGTACTATGGAATCTGGTAGACTATCCAGCTGCAATTATCCCTGTTACCACAGCTAACAAGAGTATTGATAATTACGCCACCAAGAGACAGTTTCTGTCAGAGCAGGATCAGGTCAACTTTGAAAAGTATGATGCTGAGCTGCTAGATGGTATGCCAGTATGTCTGCAACTCGTGGGATACAGATACTGTGATGAGGAACTTCTTGAGGCTGTGGAAATTATTGATAAATGCATCACATAAGACATAGTTCATTCCAACCATTCCTAAGCACCACTTCCTGAGGGCTATCGCCAGTCCTCCAAACTTCCTGTAGTAACTGCCACACGAGTCTTGTAATTGGGTGTACTGCTTCCGAAGGAAGTATGAAATCACGGTACAGCTCTGCTATCTTATCCCGATCCTCAACTCTGAGCTTTGGGCTGCAACCTACAAACACCACCGGAAAGAAAACTGTACTGGGTCGTCTTAATCCATGCTGTTTGCATATTGCAGAGATTCCGTAGACACATGCAATGCACCGAGATATAATCGACCGAATCGTGACTTCCGGACGATTGAGACCCGCGCTCACAACCAACAGAGCGGTATAACGCCATGAGTCCCACAGTAAAGAGTCCACATCATCCTGCCCAGGCTCGTCTACCCAGGACCAAAGCTGATATTCGAGTTCCAGATACGTTTCTTCGCATATTTCTGCGTCATAACGCCATTTTAGCTTGGAAACCAGCGTTAGTAACGACTTGTGTATAGCAGTAACATCTTCAATCCCACTTGAATCGCTGTTGTACTTGAGCCACAGGTCCTTTGTAGTACTTTCCCCTCGACCTGGAGATATACGAAGGATATCCATATCATAAATCCCCAGGCACCCCACAAGCCGAGACAATCCCTCGGTATTGACTTCAAACCCACCACCATCCAGGACAATACTGAGCATTCCGTCTACATGCAGACTCCATGGTTGATTCGTGCAGAACGATGCGCAGCATATCAATGCTGCTGAGGTCAATAGCGACTCCTTATCTCTAGCAGACGACAAATGTGACAGATCTTCTCGGTACGATGCAATTGCTTTTGTATAGAAGTCCACCAGCTTTTCTTCCTGGGATTCTAATGAACTCTGCATCGTCAGACACGCATAAATACATGTGCGAGAAGTCATTATTATAGATAGAACTTCTTCAAATGCTGGAGTTGTGAGATCTCTCGCATAAAAGAGTCGTCTTCCCGAGGCCATGAATCTATGGAATACTTGCTGCTCGCTTGCAGATAGTTCCGGAACAGCATTCACCAGGCTTTTTTCTACCATATCTCTTTCGTCATATTCCTCGCTGTTGCTACCATTCACACGGGGTTCCATCGGCTTATGTCTCCATACCAGTGATATTTGATACCCCGCGCACTCGTAGCCATCAGCGATGCATCTACCACACTGAGGTCGCTGCTCATCGCACTTCCTACGTCGAGATTTGCATGTCTTACAACCATTCCTTGATCGACTCATCTCCTGTCTGATCTACTAACCAGGAGCTAAATTATATATCAGCAAGTGTTGGTTGACCCGGGTCTGCTTTGCGTCTCATCGATATGACCGCCGATCAAAGCACATACCTCGTCCGATAAGCGGAAGACAAAATCCTTCTCTCACGCATATAACAATGGCAGCGACCGAAACAACGCCATTGGTCGTGCCGGGAGGCAAAACAGAGAAGGTGTTTACTTCACGGTTATTCATTGCGGTAGGCGCTTTATACTTTGGTGTATTTCTGGGTGCTTTAGACGGTACAGTTGTGACATCGCTGCTTAGTCATATTGCTAGTGACCTTAAGGAGCTGCCGAGGATCAGTTGGATAGCGACTGGATACCTGGTAGCATGTGCTGCATTCCAACCGTTATATGGAAAGCTGTCAGATATATTCGGCCGTAAGCGGCTGCTGGTGTTTTGCAATATATCATTTGGACTGGGGTGTCTGCTCTGTGGAATGGCCCAAAACCTGACGGTGCTAGTCGCAGGCAGAGTCATATCTGGAATTGGAGGGGGTGGACTCATGTCACTATCTACAATTGCTACAAGTGATATGGTTCCGCTACTGTATCGCGGTATCTTCCAGGGGTTGGGCAATATTGCCTTTGGTCTCGGTGCTGGAGTTGGGGGTATCTTCGGAGGCATTGTGACTGATCTTCTCGACTGGCGAGCTGCATTCACTTTACAGGTGCCTGCTGTTGTGGTATCGACAATATTATTAATACTATGCGGTCCAAGCGACCCTAAGCTGTCTTCTGACCAAGTTCTAGCCCAGTCTGCCAACGATGTTGAAGAAGCCTTCACTCGTCGTGAGCATCACGAACACCGCCCGAGTGAGGAGCAGAGACACTATGTGAAACGAGCAAGCTTGGCTCGGGTCGATTTCAGGGGTTCTTTTCTTTTGGTCTCTACCCTACTGTGTCTGATGCTAGCAATTGCGACGGGAGGACGTCAGTTACCATGGAGTCATCCCTTGATTCTGACTCTATTTGCTCTAGCTGTTGCACTAGGAGCAGGGTTTGTTTATGTTGAATTGTATGTAGCACCTGAACCGGTGCTGCCTATTCAACTACTGGCCCACCGGACAATTCTATCGTCGTCGCTTACCAATTTATTTATGACAATGGGTGTATTTGCATTGTTGTACTTTGTGCCAGTGTATTTCGCTTCGGTATACGACAAGACGCCCACTCAGATTGGCGAGCGTCTAGGTGGCAATTTCCTTGGTGTCGCTGTGGGATCATTTGGATCGGGAATCTACATGAAAGCCACTGGTCGTTACTACTACCTGGGAGTACTTTCACCAGCACTCTATTTTGTGGGCATAACATGGATCACTTTCAGTGGAGTAGACAATGGTATTCAGCAATTTGTATCACTGTTTTTCTGTGGTACAGGCTATGCAGCCATGTTGACTGTGACTTTGCTGGCATTGATTGCTGCAGTTCCCCATGATTTCCAAGCTGTCACGACCTCTATACAATACGCATCCAGAGGTGTCGGATCAACACTAGGTGTATCTATAGCATCTTCGATTTTCCAAAACGTACTCTTAAGCCAGCTACATGAGAAAGTGACTGGCCCCGGTGCTGAAAGCGCAATTGAACGAGTCCTCGCCTCGGTCGACGATATACGCAATGTTCCTGTACAGTTCCAACCGGGGATTATAGACAGTTATCGTAATGCTTGTCATGCGACTTTCTATTTCGCTATAGTGTTGGCAGTGATTTCGACAATTACTGCTGCAATGATGGGCGAACATAAACTACATTCGACGCTAGACCGCGACGATCAAAGTAACGATGATGAGTGAAAAAAATAATGAGTGTGGAACCCAAAACAATTTGCTTATGCCTTTCTTATATGTCATATATAATAAAAGAAATAAAAGACCATCTATAAACTATACCATTGTAACGATCTCTTCTGCTGAGGTTGGGTGGATTGCAACCACATTGTCAAAGTCTGCCTTAGTAGCACCCATTCGGATCGCTGCACCAAAGCCTTGCAAAATTTCACTGGCGTCATCTCCAACTAGATGAAGTCCGACGACTTTTTCTTGAGGACCGGTCACCACAATCTTGTATACTGTTGGGTCCTTCTGATCGGCCTCAAGGGGAGCATAGTACATGCTGGTGAATTTTGACTGGTACACCTTGACATTCTCATCGCCGTACTTCTCACGAGCCTTGGGTTCACTAAGACCGATACTGCCGGCCTCAGGATGAGAGAAAATCACCGAGGGTACATTTTCAAAGTCTTGCTTCTGGTTCTTGAACTGCTCAGGACCAAATAAACGGTTAGAAAGCTTGCGACCAGTGGCAATGGCGACGGGTGTAAGTTCTATGTGACTCGCAAGGTCGCCAATTGAGTACATATTGGGCACATTAGTGTTTTGGTACTCATCAACAACGACCTTTCCCTGTTTGTCCAATATCAATCCAGGCACTTCAACATTGAGAGAGTCACTCAGTGGCTTTCTGCCAACAGTCCAGATCAGCTCGTCGACCTCTATAACACCTTCAGTAGTGGTGACGTCCTCGTAGGCGATTCGGATCTTGCCCTCAGCAGTCTTTTCGATCTTGCTAGGAAACTTGAATTTCTTATGGACATGAATGCCATGCTTTTCGTAAATCTCGGTAATAGTATCCTGGATCACGGGATCAAACGCTCTCAGGACAGTCTCGCCTCTCAGAAAGAGATGAGTCTCAGTTCCGAGACCATTGAACACACCTGCTAACTCGATTCCAATATAACCACCACCGACAATAGCAACCTTCTTGGGTTGGTGTGGGAGCTCGAAGAACCCATCAGAGGTGATTCCAAGTTCTGCACCAGGGTACTGCTCGGTAGGCACCTTGGGCGTTCCACCCGATGCAATGAGAATATGATCCGCAGTGTATTGTTTGGTACCACCTTCACGGAGCGCTACCTCTACAACGTTCTTTTCGGCGAACTTGGCCCATCCGAATACATACTCGACACCCTCCTTCTCCAGGTTCCTGGCATAGATCCCATTGAGTCTCAGTACATAAGCGTCGCGCTTGGCCTTGAACTCCTCCCAGTTGAACTTGACATTGTCAAGGTTGATGTCGAATCCGTAGCCCTTGGCCTCCGACAATCGCTTGGCCATATCCGAAGCAGACCACATCACCTTCTTGGGCACGCACCCGACATTCACACAAGTGCCACCCAGTCGACTACCTTCAATGAGAAGAGTCTTTGCGCCGTACTTGGCAGCTCTGCGTGCACTGGCCACTCCACCGCTTCCGCCGCCAATCACAAGGTAATTGTAGTGCTCCCGAGTAACTGTAGGTGCCATGGTGCTCAAGTGGCGCGAAATCGATGTGAGACGTTGAGATATCGTGGCTGGAATTGTTTTGAAAACAGAAATGGTGATGAAAAAAGCTCAATTGACGGGCTCTTTCCTTCGTTGTTCTAGTCTTCTCCGTTATATATATAAGAGAGGTTTTGGTTTGAATTTCAAATCCCGCAGCTGCCCAACATGCTGCTGACGAATCTCGAGGGGCCCCTATCGCAGAAGAACCCACCATATGCCTGGAGCGAAACCATTGGGCTTTAAGGATATCTCGTGTTGCGGGAAATATTATTCAACCTTGTTTAGAAAACATAGTTTGCGATTTATAATAGTGTGTTTCTGGGTTGTAGAATGTTTTTCAGGGAGCTTGCTGCCTTCCAAGCTTGATCTCTTGTGTGGTTTGGTAGATACTCTCCTCTACGTAGTCACCAAGCATCTCAATTGCACTCCGGAGAACCGGCTCCAGGCTACTTCGAGACGAATGACTCCTGTCGAGAGATTCCTGTTATCTTCATGTTTCACCTGGCTGACACAGATGGCGCTGAATGGGCGTATTTCTCAGCATGTGGGTTTAAGCTCATCAACATCTTCTTCATATGGGCGGTTAACCTAACTCCACAATAACCACACACTATGACTGAAGAAGAAGATGTTAGCATGCAGGAAGGAGACGAGACGCTAGATGCGCCGGAATTGCTCGACGTCGATGTTGAGATTAAGCAGGAGGATGAGACGACGAATAATGAAGACGCAGATGAAGGTGGTCGTCCTCCTCCTCCGGCGCAACCAGAGCCAGCGATGCACTTCAAGCGGAAAGAAAAGAGCCTCAAAGAATTCCTCAACAGCCTGGATGAGCATGCGCCGGTAATACCTGATGCAGTCACAGACTACTATCTGGCCAAAGCCGGGTTCGACACGAACGATCGCCGGATCAAGCGCCTGCTCGCGCTGGCGACTCAGAAGTTCGTCTCTGATATCGCGACAGACGCTTATCAGTACTCGCGGATTCGGTCCACAAGCTCGGTGAGTAGTGCATCGAACCCACAGGCGCGTGCGCGAGCGCTGGTCGCGGGCATGAGCAACAGTAATAGCGCGGCTGCAGGAGGATCCCAGGCAACATCGCAGCCTAGCGCTGGAGGAGGAGGAGGAGGAGGTAGCTCAGGACAGAACAACAACAAGCTTGTACTGACTATGGATGATCTGGGTAGTGCTCTAGCGGAATATGGTATAAACATGAAACGCCCGGACTTTTATCGATAAAAACTATTTATAAAATAAACACTGCAATAACTAATATATATATATATATATAACATTCATGGAACATAGATTTTGGAAAATGATGTAACCTCACGACGACAACAGACACATCCCTTGAAATGCTTCATAGCCAATATCTGGCGACACTCTTCGCAAAGCGCAAAACACCGGCATGGCCATAATACAACCTCACGTGGTGCCCCATGACATACCACACAAAGATTCTCGCGGATATTCGCAGGGATCTCATCTCCATGGCTATGCGCTTCTCGCCGGTCTAGAAGCACTCGTAAAACGTCCAATTCGTCATCCCCCAAGTTCAATGCCTCATATTTTGATCGCGTCATTACTCCATCATGGGAACTCTGGGCCAAGTGGGACGATAAAAGTCTTGCTTCTTCAACCTCTTCTGCAGACTTTGGTGCAATAAGCGACAAGAGACGCTCGGGAGTGCCCATAAATAAATCATACAGGTCCTGCATTGCGCTGGAGCTAATGCCGGTCGCAGGCTTGCGCCCCATAGGGGTCCTTGAATTTGTATTGATTCCATTACTAGGATACCCCACACTTCGATGAGACAAGCGAGAGCTGCCCCCTTCACTATCCTCATCCTCTGAACTATAGGCACTGTCATATTCATAAGGATCCTCACCATCTACTTGTTCTGGAAGTGCGTAATCCTCTGAATCATCCAAGTCCGGAAGAGAATCCCCCCGGAGCAGATTCAGGTATCCCTGATATTCGTCTCGAAGATCACTATATACAAGACTGTTCCGGACCTTATTCAACCTTATCTGGAATTCCTCATCTGCTTGGCTTCGCTTCCTCCTTCGACTCCCAGGGAATCGGACACGAGAATTTCCAGTAATCCCAAACATGCGTCTAATGACCTTCCAGATCATAACTATAATCAAAGCACAAAGCCCCTGTATCATTCGTAATGCATTAAGAACCCTATTAGTAGTGACAAACCCTGGAGTAGCAATCTCTTCAGGCAGCCCACCAGGGTTGTAGAACCGTCCATTTTCCTGTACTGGTGGAACTGGTACTTCATTGCCATATGGCATTGTCCGCGAATGAGATTGCCCGTTCGACGAGCCAGTAGCTGCATGAGCATACCCCGAGTTCTCGACAAACTCCACCCATGTAGCGAGCGGCGCCGAAAGAGAGGTCGCTTCAGTCAGATATGTGGCATTTGTGGCCGACGTGAGAGCCACAATACCCAGTTTCATCAAACACGTATAAAAGTCCTCGCTAAGCTCTATTCTAAGTGACCGCAAGGACGTCTGCATATTGCCAGGACCACCCGCGAATATGCAAGCCAGGCCGTAAATCGCTCCACATATCAGCACAGTCATAGATATAGCCAGCTGGGGTACATAGCCAATGACACACACTGACGGAAAATAGAAAAGCCGCCCCTCCTTGACAGCGTATGCAAAAAATGACAGGAATGTAATTCCGAAAACTGAGGAGGGAATCAGCCGATATTGGTACGAGTTCATCATACCCTGGACATGAATTGCCAACTGACTCAGTGACGAGATAATGCAAACAACTAGGATCTCCGGATATAGCTGTTGAGATGACTGCACTTCTTGAAACGCCACAGAGTACTCGAATAGAGTCATGCCCGTCTCTGAATATGGGTGCCGGCCCTGGATCACGCTAGAGAAAGTCTCAATGAAATGGCCAATGCAGATAGATCTGTACAAGTCCCACAGAATAGCCGGTGAAGGGCATTTCTCATGAGGCGACTTCGAATACGCGCACTGCAGTGCTGAAATAAGTGGAATCGTCTGGCTCAATAGCCCGTATATAGCGACTGACCGCAACAAAATACGATATGTCAACGGCAACGGCGTGGGCCGTCTTGTCGTAGCGAACACAATAGTCCGATTCAAGATTATCGCCATACCCATACACAGCAGGGCATACGGTGAAACCAGATACGAAATGAACTGGCTTATGTGCCGATCAGGAACGTCGGCCTCTTCAACTTGTTGAGTAACAGCATACAGCAACGATTTACCCAGTCGCTTCAACACAAAGTCGGACGAAGCTTGTGGCGCCGCCGGCGCGGCTGGTGGTGTACGGACAAGAAACCTCATGCTATCTGAAATCCCTGCACTAGTCGTAGCTTCAACAAGGCCACTGGTAGTACTACGACTACTGCCGGTCGGTTCTTCAAAAGTCCCTCTGGAAGGCAGCAAGGACTTGAAGAACTTCAAGTCCTGTATTATATCCAGAGCATGCATGAGAAACGCGAGAACTCACTCCCTTGAATACCTGGTATATTGACCAGTCAATTTTTCAAAGGTAGCACACAATCTCCTTCAGGTGGTGGTGCGATAAGTCTCACTTTATATTGGGGTAATCCCTCCGCTGTTCATTCGTTCCCGACAGACGCCAGAGAAAACGCCTGTTCGAAGCTACGTGGATCATCAGCACTTTTAGGAGGAAATTTACAATGGTTGTAGACTACTCTAAGTGGGATAAACTCGAGCTTTCAGATGACTCGGACATCGAAGGTATGTTTCTTAGTTAGGTACATATTGGAGTATTTCTAATCTGTTGTTATAGTTCACCCAAATGTTGATAAAAAGTCCTTCATACGCTGGAAGCAGCGTGATATACACGAGAAACGGGGACAGCAAAAGCACAGGATGAGCCAGCTTGAGCTGCAGCTGGAAATGAACAAAGAGCTTGTTCTTCGCATCAACCAGCTAATTAAAGCCGGCGAAGGCGACGGGGAGACCGTTTCTGAGGATGTTGCTGCATCAGTCCTGATCAGTGAGAAGGGCTTTGAAAGCAACAAGCGCCCAAAGGCCGGCGGCAGCGATGGGCCGGTGTATAATGAAATGATTGAAAGCCTTTTGCTCCAGATCAGGCAGAAAGCCGGGCTTGCAGAGAGCAATGGCGCAGATAAAGAGGAAACTACAGTCAAGTTGCTCAAAGAGAATCGCGATCAATTGCAGACAGAGATCGCAAACAACCAGAAAGAGTATGACGATATACTGGAAGACAGGAAAAGCCACATCATATCCGATGATATCCACACCGGGTTTGACTCCACTATAGTCAATAAGCTTCCACCTGAGTCTGCTACTACTAGCACTAAAGGAAAACAAAAAGAAACCAAACAGCAGAGCATCGAGGTCCTGAACCCTGGAAGTCCAGCGACCCAAGAACCCAACAATGCCAAGCCCAAAGCGGCTAATACTGGTGAGGATGAGGATGAGGATGTCGAGGCCCAAGAGGATACTCTAGAATTCGCAAAGACCCCCATCGGAGAGTACGAACGAGCATACGCCTTCCTCAGCAGACATCCTCATATCGTCACTGAGCAAGAGAAGGACGGCCTCATCATGCTTGCATTCAAAGAACAGCTGGAAGGAAAGACCGAAGGCATAAAACGTATTGTACATAATGCCCTGCTCATCCAATACTGTGCCACCCTTGGCAAGAACGGTGTCCAACTGTTTTTCAGTCGCATCACAAACAAGTCGCACCCCGCACTGGAAGCATTCGAAAAAGACGTAGAGTTCACAGTCAATCATATCCGCAAGCGATGCGAGGTCCTGTCTGGACAGTCCGAAGAGGAGCAAGTGGAGCAGATCCAGCTACATTCTGTGGACCCAAATACTGAAATCACAGTCAGGGTACCCGAGCCCGGCAGTGAGGGACGACACATCTACGACTCATTCAGCAAGCCTCTACGGGATGCCATTGAGACCACCAAGCTCGAAGAAATTAATAAGGTTCTGGCCAACCTGACTGTTGCCGAAGCAGAGGAAATTGTCAAGCTATTTGACGAGTGTGGGGTACTCTCTGTTGAAGAGAAGATCTACGATGCTACCCAATGGCAGCAGGAGCAAAAACGCCTCCAGGAACTTGATTCCGAAGCTGAAAAGGCCTCTGAAGAGGCCGCTGAAGAGACTGTTCCTAACGTGGTTGGAATCGATGACATCGATTAGTTAATCAATCCATGTAGTTTTCTAAATAGCCGGAAAAACATGTGGGGTTCCCCTACACATGTTCAAATCTCAAAGCTTAACACCATACGCTCTGACATTATAAATTCAATGAACCACTTAGCACTTAACACCTCAATCAACTAACCGGTCAGAGGCGACAGTTGTTCATTCAGGCTCGGATGGACGGGCCACCGTTCAGTGCGGCACCAGTTCCATCTTTAGTTGCGGGTACTCTTCTTGCGGGCGGGAGGAGCAGTTAAAAGTGGGGGAGAGAAGTAACTGTAAGACATCTTCCCGCGGTTTCTTAACTTTGCGACTTTCAGAAAACCCACCAATAACAACTTCATCTATAGACTTTACAGGGGAACAGTAAAAAGGGTAAAAAAGAACAATATGTCAGTGTTTAATGTGACCAAGGCCGCACCAGATGCGCTGTTTGACTTAATGGCCAGATACAAGAAGGATACGTTTGAGAAGAAGGTGGACTTGGGCATCGGTGCCTACAGGGATGATAACGGGAAGCCATGGGTTCTTCCAATTGTCCACAAGGTTGATGGGTTGATTCATAGTGATCCTACAGTCAACCATGAGTACTTGCCTATTGCAGGGTTGGCAGAGTTCCGTGACAATGCTGCTAAACTGATACTGGGAAATGACAGCCCGGCCATAAAGGCCGGCACTGTCGCCTCGGTGCAGACAATCTCTGGAACAGGAGCCAATTACCTTGGGGCCACGTTCATCTCGCGCCATATTCCAACTACTGCTAAGGGAGCAGAGAAGCCGACGATCTACTTGCCATCTCCTACCTGGCTGAACCATAAGGGCATTTACGCCGGAGCTGGGTTCGAGATCAAGCAATACCCATACTTCGATCCTGCGACAAAGGGATTGAATATCGACGGCATGCTCGAGGCTCTCAGCAAGGCGTCTGCAGGAGATGTGGTACTATTGCACGCGTGTGCCCACAATCCCACCGGAGTTGACCCGACTCCGGAACAGTGGAAGAAGATTGGTGCTGTAGTCAAGGAGAGACAGCTCTTCCCGCTATTTGACAGTGCATACCAAGGCTTTGCCTCTGGTGATCTTGATAAAGATGCTTTTGCTGTGAGATATTTTGTAGGGCTTGGTCTGGAGCTGCTTGTTTGCCAGTCATTCTCCAAGAACTTTGGTCTATATGGCGAAAGAGCTGGTGCTCTACATTTTGTCGCATTGAATGTGGCGACCAAGGAAGCAGTGTTGTCTCAATTGGAAGGAATCCAGCGAGCACAGATCTCAAACCCTCCGGCGTATGGTGCTCGGATTGTTGCCAAGACCCTGGCTGATCCTAGCTTGTTCAGCGAATGGGACCGTGATCTTAAGGAAATGGCGGATCGAATCAATACAATGCGAGATGTCCTTAAGGCCAAACTCGTCGAACTCAAGACACCCGGTACTTGGGACCATATTGTTAACCAGATTGGTATGTTCTCATTTACTGGATTGACTCCCGCGCAAGTGCAGTCTCTAATCAATGACTATCACATTTACTTGTCTGCTAATGGACGAATTTCCATGGCTGGCTTGAACACTCACAATGTCGATTACGTAGCACGATCAATTGATGCTGTAGTCCGAGCTCACCCTAATTAGATATAGCTTTGTTTTTTTTTCTTCCTATAATTAATAAAAAAAATGGGAATAAATTATTATATAAATCTTTAATGTTAAAAGAAAAACAGAGACTGCTCTGATCTTTTTAGTGCTTCCTTTCTCATATGCTGGCATTAATTGTAATTTTGTTTCATCCTCATCGGATTGAATATGAAGGAAATGTACGTCTGGACCATCCATCAACTTTCCAGACACCCACTCCATTTCCGGTTCCAACCACAAGACTGCCACCATCATGTTCTGACCATGCCAGACCACTAATTCCATATTCAGACTGGCCCACGATACGAGGGTTCACGTATCGACTCGAACCATTTGTACTAGTTGGACTCTGAGCCGCTCCATGAATCCGAATTGAAGATGTGGGGAGAAGAGGTGCAGTGGCATTTTGCTGAGAGGTAGAAGAAGAGGAGGAGGATGCAAACGTGGAAAAGGATGGTCTTCTGTAAGGCTGGCCCAATGCTTGTTGATATGTCTGTATTATTGGCGTTCGATCGTCTTCTTCAGTAGGGGTGGTAATCCCACTGGAGCTAGGGGTCAACACCTCGGTATTGTCAAAGTCTGTATTATTGTTCGAGGGAGGGAATTGCAAAGGTACAGTTAGGACCTGATGATTATCATAATCTCGTAAATCCACAATATGGACCCGCTCCATCTGCTCACTGATAAAGAGCAGATCTTCAGATCCATTTGAGAATTTGATGCAGCGGAATGCTCCCATTAATTCCTTTGGTCTGGTGGACCTGATTTCTGTCAAGCTCTGCTTTGTATTGCGGACATCATAGAGCCTTGCCATTCCATCTTGGAACGCCACGCCGAAAATGACGCCCGAAGCATGCCATGCGGCCGAGAACCCCAGGTCCGAGCCAGACTCGATACTCTGCGAGACTCTCCAGCCTCCATACGAGTCATTTCTATTGCAGACCATTACCTGGGGACAGTCACCGCAGGCAATGACTGTGTTTCTGTCTGGCGAAATGGCCGCGTGGTTAATCGGTGCAGATAGCTTCATGGTATCGCTTACTGAATAGCGCGAGTTTTCGATATCGAGAAAGTAAAGCGAATAGTCGTTATTACAGACCACACCTTTGATTTGTGCAGATGGCGCATCGGCATACAGCGTCACAGAGTTATTGATAAAGTCGCCCAGGTCCCTGCTATACTGCTCACCAGTCTGGCGGTTTTGAATAGCAAACAACCCTCTTTGAGCCGACCCCAGGCTCCGTGGTTCCTCCACTCCTCCAGCGGCTATGACTCCATACGCCGACTGGACACATCTCGGCTCGAACTCGAACTTCGCAATACTAGTGTCTTTCCCTGTGGAAAGATCGAGACTATGCACCGATCTATCACTTGGGTAGATCACTTCTGATAGGTTTTTAGCGTTGAATGATACCAGATCCCGTAGTTGCCAGTGTCTAGGAAGCAATATTAGTCTGTCGAGCCCTCGCTGAGATCGGGTCCCAGGGAACTTACTTTATTGTAATCCGGGCCGTGAAATGTCTGTATCGAGGATCCACAAGTGGCCGAAGCTTTGGATGATTTAAGGGTGATATTCTATTCAGTTTAGCTGTTAGCGAGAAGCACTCTAACTTCAGTTGACGCTGCTGTTTTTTGGGCTTCCCCGGGAGACTGCGCGGGGCTTAAACGAACTCAAAAAGACGAAGAAGCACCACCTCCTCCTGGGTCCGAGGGGCCCTAAAGGGCAGCAGCAGCTTATTACTTACGACTGCGTTTGAGAGTCAATAGTCATGATGGTGTGCTTATTTCCTCATGCACTTTCTCAACAAAAGGGACGTCGAGCTTCTAAAAGGGGCGGGTGTGATATGATGTTTTAAAGGATGTTGCTGCGGTGGTTTGGTTTGAATCAAACGACTTTTCTCGGTGGGTTTTCTTGTTGTTCCTGTGGTGTGGTGGTGGTGGTGGTGGTTCTGCGGGCAGCAGCAGCAGCAGCAGGCGCAAAGATAATAAAAAGGTCCAGGCTGCGCAGTTATGTCACGCTTAAACTGTGGAGTATCAGACTACTGGTGCTGGTGGCCCGTGTCGTGTCATGTGTTCTGGAGTCTGCGTCACGTTGCAGTAGCCGAAGCTTGTTGGTTCGATGCAGCCAAATATTCTGTGGAAAGAACCGGAGGACGTGCAGATCAGGAGATATTGGTATATTTTCGTTTTAATATCCTTTGGACCTAAAACTATATTTTTCACGTTGTTCCGATTATATCCCCTTGAAGCAGCAGCACACCCTATGC